>PPHD01000178.1:0-90988 GCA_002909625.1 Bambusicola thoracicus | reverse complement strand
GGTATTTTTTGTCTTTAATCGATACAGTAAATGTACAATTAAAAATAAATAAAAGTAATAAAATAAAAAATAATACAATAATAAAAAAAAAGCATGCACTCTGTTGCCACGACCATTGGAGGGAGCAGCAGGCTGTCAGTAAGACAGTAAGACTTCAAAACACTCACAAGGAAACTCACACTCACCTGGGCGACTGCACATTGCAGTGATAGATGTATTCAGTCACAGTGTTATCATCAAACATCGATGCATATTTTCGTTTGAAATCTGGTCTTAAACGCTGAACAAGGCTTAGACCTGTCAAAACAGAAAATGCTATTATAGGAGGAGTTGGCAGAGAAAACTCTATCAGATTGCTGAACACATTTCCCTACAACCCTTCAAACATGCCCCCTTGAAACTTCTGGCTAATTCTGATGACTTCTAAAACAACACTTAATTTCACCACTTGCAAGTCTTAGGAAAACATGGTGGCAAACAGGAACTAAACATAATTATTCTGAAGGACTTTATGTTGCCCCAGAAGAGGGACAATTCAATCCCTAATGAATATATATGGGGAATATTGCTGAATGGCCACTACGGCAATAGAAGAAACGTGCAAAGGGGATCAGCAAAAGGTCTAAGCAGATACAATTTTTAACAAAAATGCACTCCTGCATGATACCAACGCTCTCCTTTTCCTTGCTCTGGCAGCACTGGGTATACCAAAAGCATTCTGCCTTTCAGAATGAAAAGGCACTGTTGAAAAAGCTAGGCTGTTTTTCTCCAGATATAAGTCTGTACTCCTCTTTTACATAACAGTCTTTTTTTTTTTTTTTTTTTTCTGAAGCTAGTTCATCTAACTAACATTTAGGTGAAAGAACAGAAGTCTGTGCTGAAAAGCAGGTGTAGAAATTTTGACACAAGTACAAGACATCAGTGGTGGACTTGGTAGCATCGATAGTTGGTCTTGATGATCTTAAAGGTCTTTTCCAACCTAAATGATTCTACAATTCTATGATTCTATAAGAAATTCAGCCTAGGTAAGCTATTATCTCCAACCTCTCTTAACAGCCAAAGAAAAGAGGCAGGTCCTTTCAAAGGCCAGTTAAGCTCCCATTCTGAATCACTTCCTTAAGAAATAGGCCCCCTCTAACTGACCAGATAGATCTTTGGCATAAGAGCTTCACAAAAGGCCAGTCTGGGTCTGAGAATATTATTCACCTCTGCAGATGTTGGCTCACAGTTTACCAGTTGAGTTTATCATCTGAAAATACTGTTGTTAATCTGTGCAATTTCGATGATGTCACTTCTTCCCACCTGTTGCTGGCCGCAGGCCTGGCACTATTTACAGAGACCGTGTCACAGTAATCTATGCTTTTGTAATCTTGGGATTAGATTATTGCAACACTCCCTTATGTATGCTTTAAATCAATTTAGAAAATAAATACACTGCAAGAGAAAACAATTTGCTTATGAAACAGAGATTTACTTTCTGAAGTGATGAAGATTTTGCAAACATTCTGTAGTTTGCTCCACCACCTATACTTTCTCTACAGTGAGTTTAACTGCCAGACTTTTGTCTTTTTCTGAAAATAAACTAACTGGAAACCCCTCAAAGAAAAAGATCTCCCTCAGTTCTGTTTCTCAGGTTTAGGAATTTGCCTTCAAGTGTGATTAAATATCCATGTGATACGATTGCGATACCCCAGATAACCCTGGCCACGTGCGATGTCTAACTCATAACTTTGAGCAAGAACAGCTAGCCTTCTTCTGGGGATCAGACAGCTGTGCCTGCCCAGCAGTTCAAGCACATATCAATGCAGAAGGAATCTTGTATTTGGTTCAATATCTTCATTGTGTTGGGTCTGATGTCCAACTAACAGCAATGTTTAAGCTACTCTTCCCTAAGAAATACGAATCACTTAATTACAGATTAAGTTAACGAAAACAAAGCTTTTGATAAGCTAGAGTGAGAAATAGATGGAAATTTTTGAAAAGCAGTACTCTCAACTTCAACCTGTAACCAGGGCTATGCTGGGGATACCTGGACACAGAGGGTCTGTTTCCACAGCACGGTTTTAACTGGGTTTACTTGCTGCGGGAGACAACTTCAGCTTTCAATTCTTTCAATTGGATTGATCTATGCTTACATTCGTTACTGGATAAACTGCATTAAATCAGTGCTTATCACTCAGTATTCTTCAAGTTTTTCTGTTAACCAGATTAGAAAGCATTTTTTACTTCAAAAAAAAAGTTTCTAAAATACAGAATGCTCCTTATCAGAAAAGCTAATTTTGTCATCCTTCTGAAAATGGCTGAATATATCAGCTTATTTAAAGTTATATTCTATAGGAAGAGATTTAAGAAACAGGTGCGGTTTAAACAAAGCCTAGAAATGCCACTTGCTTCTTTTCAGACTGAATAGTAAAAATGATGGCAAGGTGATCTGAAAGTTATAAATAACTTGTAAGGGGTCTGAAGGATATCTTTTTCCAAGCCTCCCTAGGTGATGCTTTGGTAATGCAAAGAGAAATGAACAGATTACCATCTAACCTCTAGAAGGAAAACGTATGATGAATTTAAAATTTGATCGTGCCTTTCTCCCTACCCTCTATAAACCAAATCGGTGGTATTCTCATCATTTCTACCTAGTCCTAGTATGAGGGTATATAGAATTTATCTGCCTCATCAGAGCTGTTGAAGAGATGTAGAAATAGGAAGGACACATTGCTACTGTAACTCAGGACACTGCTGAGCCCCACAAAATTTGCTAGAGCAATAGGAAAACGGCTGATGGAAACAACACAGTTTCAACTTCTTTAAACTCAGGCTTAAGGACAAATGAGTTTTTGAGAAATTGCAGTCTAATGTTAAGCAAATTTGGAAACACTATTTGTCAGTCAAACTGCATCCAGAAGGGAATCTAAATGGACTGCGATGAAGGCAAGCAGACAACCTTCCCACCATACTGCCTCTTTGTAAGGCTTCCCCTGAAACTGTCCACATAATCTGCCTCATTACTGCTGTAGCCCACATTAACTGCTATAAATTATCACATGATGTTTCTAACAGGAAGAAAGTCCAAAGGAGCATGTTTATCCTCAAGCCCTCCCACTCTCTCCTCCAACTATATTTTCTGTTGGTGATACGAGCTTGCAACAAAGCATATCTTAGTGAGATACCTGCTCCTTGCTTATGCTTAAGGCAAACAGCAACAGTTTTAAAGAGTAGCTAAAACTCACCAAAGGGTCCTGCTATCCTCAGCCCAGCTAATGGATTAAATGGACTCAGTATAGCTCCTAGTGCTTTGATCCAGATTGGAATTGGTCTTTCGTGTTCAGCATTGTCAGGCCTTTCTGGAAAACCCCATGGCTCCACTAAGATAAGATGTTTGACCCTGTTGGCAGAAAAGGTTCAGAGTACATTAATTTTCCTTTGAATGAGGAAGACGGAAACTTGCTATCTGTGGATTATGCAATCTGGTTTAGTCACCTCTGTCACAGCATCCAATTACCTTTCCAATCCTTCGATGATTTTGCATCTGAATGCTAATTAAAGAAAGATGGATTGCAACGAATTTTGTATAGAAACACCAGAAACTTGGAAGCTCATATCCAAATAATAACTCATTATTCAACAGATACCTACAATCATATACATTGGAGAGAAATAGGAGTTTTTTTTCTATTTTTAGAAATGGTCAGATCTAAACACTTGGTCTATATTATCTCAAAAAGCGGCTTCATTTGAGCAAGAAAAAGAGAATGGCACCTGTTTCATTTAAGTAAACGTTCAGACATCTATCACTCTATTGCCCTTTAAGATCTCTGCTCTCTGAAGAGCCACAGTTTATTTGAAAAAGAAGCTTATCAAAGCAAAATTTGAACCTGGCCAGACAGATCCACAACAGTGGATGTTTTCTAAATGTACTGATTTTAATTCATAAAATAAACACCAGAGAGACAACTTACAGAATTATCACTCAAAGGAATCTCAGCGCAGAGGGTACGGTAGGAGCCTCCAGCATACACAATAAATCAATCACTTCATGCTGTGAGTCCTCCTCAAGCAAAAAAATTATTTAGCCTTGATGGACTGGAATCTTCCATTTCTGTTTAATCCCATAATAACACCTTCTATAACAGGACTGTGCTAGATACTGCTTATACCTGAAAAAGTGACTCTTGACGATAGTTTTGCATATTTAAGGTGATTTTGCATGCAAGCTCCATCATCTTTACTTTCTTCTTCGTGTCTTCCTTCTCTTTCAAAGCCATGAGATTAGGTATTTAATACAGCAGAGTTCTTAGTGGCTAAAACGATTTCAGAAGTGATTCTGAAAGCTATTTCTGGACTATAATCGGTTGGGAAACCAAAAATGTGTGCCTGAAATGAGGGGTTGAAAAGGATTAAGCTCACAAAGATGTTTCTGGGCTGTCAGCTCAGCCATGAGCGTATTTGCACACAGAAGCAAACAAGAATGCTAACGGAGGCCAGGGTAGAATTTAACTATATAAACCAAGCGGAGAGATTAGAGGCTAAGGAGCATAAGCCACGAGGGGCTGTTCAGGACAACTACACATTCTGTGCACAAACTGTGCTATTAAACATAACACAGCATATGCATACATAAAAACACAGTAAGCTTTCTGCCATGTTTTGTTTATTAATAATTTCCTTCCTTCTTTTGCTAAGAATCAATCCTAAAACACAAATTGGGATAAGGAGAAGCTGACCACAAAAATCATCCCAAAAGTAGTAGTCCAGAAGTCAGAGTATCTGAAAATCATGACTCCAACACCACTCAGGAATATTCCAAATGGGAATCTTTTTGGATTAATAACCTCAGATGTCTCATGCACAATATGGTACAACACAGTAAATTAATGGATCATCTAAGCTTGGAGAAACTGATCTACTTTCCTAACAATATGTAACCAGAATCCCTTAAGCCTCTAACGAATTGTTAGATAATCTGATTGAAAGCTGTGCTATATTTATCACTTGATTCAATACTGCCTTAAGATTCTATCAGTCAGTGTGATAATTTGACGGTGTTATTTCAGCAAAATATTAGCAGTGTGAGAGCACAAAAGAAAACACCCCCAAATAAATTAACCCCAACTTAAGCACAGCAAAGCATGTAAACACAGAAGTGTTGCTTTCAGTGTAAATCATCACAAGGCTGAAACAATATCCCACCCCACCGGGATGGGACAGTGCCATTTATAGATACTCCAGAAGAAGGGGTAAGAAACTTGGAAGCAATCCCTACAAGCAATTACCTTCAGTCAGCTAAAAGTTGCTTTACATCCAAGTGGATAAGAGGTTTACACTCTTATCCTAAGTGTTTTAAGAAAAAAAAATACGCATGGATTTACTTCAAAATCTTCAAATGAGAGAGGTGTACATATGGTATGAATTGATACTAATGTAAAAAATTCATTCTGTATAGTATAGAATCTGACACATGATGTGACATCTTTTAACAGAAGTCCACTATGCCTATCTAGATGAAAACAATGTCCTTTCTTGACACAGAATGACCTCACTTGGTGGGATCCTCGCTTGCCACTTCCCATGTAAGTAGGCTACATTGAAAAAGAGACAAATTGTGAGCTCTGAGTAAAGAAATGGATTAGCTGTCTACCATAACGTCGTGCAGAAAAAATGCTGATGTGATGTAGTTAAAGCACTGCTGCAGCTGGACTGCTCTTCAAAGAAGAAATATGGAGTGGCATACAGACAGTTAAAACAAACAGCCATTAAAATTATTTTCCTATCATCCTGTTGGCACCAGGCTGACTGCAAGCCTTTACACATATATTACCTGTCAGAAATACATTCAGAAGTTTCACTGTTATCCTTAATAATGGGACATTTGGCAGGAATAGGCCTATTTTTTGTTTTCACAAACCAAGGTTTGATCAGAGATGTCTCAAAGCATTCACACACAAATATGATCTTTGCTATTTAGCCTTATTACATAGCAAGGGGGTACTGAACAAAAGCAAAACACGAAGGAAGTAAACAGAAGAAACACGATTACTAATCTGCTTACTTCTATTCATCTGAAAACAAAGCACATGATTAATACTCTTTGCTTAAAATTCATTATGAAGCTTTTCTTTATTTTCACATACCTTGATGGGTATCTTAATGAGTAAGCAGCAGCCAGGAATCCACCTAGGTTATGTCCAAGCAAAATCATTTTTTCTAAGCCCATCTCTTTTCTCCACTCTTCTATGGATTCCACAAACTGATTTTCTGCTTCCCGAGCATCAGTATCAAAGTGTGGTCTGCTGCTTCGTCCAAAACCCAAGAGGTCAAAAGCATGAACGGTCCTGTTTTCACAGAGCTCTTCAAAATTGAGAGCCCACATTCCAACACCTCCTCCAAATCCATGAAGCAGAACAAGTGGAGTTTTACATGAAAGGTCTGGAGAGAACGTCAGTGTCCATATCTTGTTTCCATTAGCTAGATACACATACCGCTTATTGTATGTGCTCGTAATACCTGGGAAAAGAGTGGGGAAAACAAATGGTATTGTTAGACATGACTGGAAAACTTCAAAGAATGTTCTATGGAAACCACCATTAGAAATAGAACCTCCCTTTCAAAGTGGAGCATACAGACAAGTATCATAAATAAGGGGACAAAGAACATCTATTTCTAAATCTGCTAATTTCAGCAGAATGCAGAAGTTGTACTGAAAAACTTTTCTGATTAGTTCAATGGAAATGCATAGAAAATCTCGTTATAGCTATAAACCTGACTTACATTTTAGCATTTTGTCCTCAGCTTCTTTAAGGTGCAGTAGTGATGTGGGGCACCAAGCAGGAAGCCAGCTGAACAACCATCCTAACCTGTAACAGCAATAGAGAATGTAAAGCTCTTGAACACGACGACCACGTTCTGCGCTGTGTAATGGTTTGAAGGAGTTTCTTTCACTGCTCTTCTTAAAAGAACCCATGTCTTCTGTGTGCCCTGTCCAGGACAGCAGGGAGCCACAGGAGGAAACATGCTTTCTCTTGACTTCTACCAAGTGGTGCAACGATTAGGGGTGTTCTTCAAATAGCATGCTGTCCCTCTCCTGTTTGCATTTTATCAGAGTGTACTTGTCTACCTCCGTCAGAGCAGACTGCTTCTGAGAACCTGGAGACAGGAGTCCTCACAATGACCCCAGAAGTTTGGCAGGAAATAAAGCGCAATCATTGGGGTTTCCATGCTCCTCTCAAGTTCCCCTGGAATTCTGCCTGTACACACGCTTCCTGGCACGAACCCACTATTTACAGAAAAGCAACTTGCCAGCTTCACCCGAACTAAGGTGCAGATGCTAAATAAATTTTAAAAGTGAAAAATAAACAGGCTTATTTTAGCAAAGCAAAACACTCGGGCCTTCGTTACAAACTTAGAAACAAAGTCATGGTGGAAAATTAAACAGCAAATTCCAGCACCCCTCACAGAAGTTCCTTTTCCAGCTGTCACTTGCTATCTCTGTAGTACTCTCTTGACCATGAGAGCAGGGGAATGACTCAGCAAATAGGGGCTAATTTTTCCCTTTTTATAACATGGAATCCTCCTTCCCCTCACCTGACTTCAGAGTGGCCCAGACTGCCTTTCAGTGCAAAGGTTTCTTTATAGTACCTTGAACTACTCCTCATGGAGAAGAGGATGAGGACACCAAAATCACACTCAATTTTCTTTCTTTAGTGCTTTTTTTCCTACACTGAATTGCTTTTCAGTTAGTTACAGTATTTTCAGGATTGTGTGCTGCAAGCATTAATTGCACTAAAATCAATGATAAAGACTGTAAGATTACTGGTATCCAAATCTTCAGCCTTTTCACAGTGCACTGATACCAAATTAGTGATTTGGCCTCACAAGTTGCTTATGCAAAGAACATTCTCCCACATGTCAGAGGGGGATTACTTAAGGTAATGCTACAACATGGTTTTCTGGCATGGAAGAATGAACAACGCAACTGTAAACAGCACTGTACTTAAGGGAAGTCAGAAAGACAAATATCCATACTTGATCAAAAAAGGATTCATCACCCAAATGCCACTGTTACTCAATATTCTTTACTTTTCTGCGAAACACGCTGCTATCTGGCTGGCCTGTATATAGCCTTCCTAAACCAAGGGAGTGTGGGAATCACGTTGATGGCACATTGATGGAGCACTGGCAAGGTGAAGGCTGTGTGTTTGCCAGATGCCTCCTGCAATCCATGAAGGAATGGAGAGCCAAGATTTGCTGCCACATTAAAATAGACACCTAAAAGTAACATTTTTATGAGGTTAAGGCTGGCACCTGCCAAGAGCAACTTCACCAAGAAAAAAAAGTCAATTTTGAATATAACATTATAAACTGCTCTGGTAATTTATTAAACATTAGTTATGCCACCACCCTTTTACTTTTCAGCTAGCTATGTGCTGAACTACATACCCACATTCGGAATTCTCAAGTCAGAAGCACAAAATCCAGCCACTATTTCCCTCAAGCCAAAACTACACAAAATATTTCTTCTCAAGGAAGTCAATGATTTAGCAAAGAAACTTAGCAAAGAAATTTAGCAAAAAAAAAAAAAAAAAATTTTTTAAGGAAATGTTTAATTTTTACATGTCAGCATGAAGACAGCGCAGAGATATGATTACAGTGAAATAAAAATGAAAACTACTGTCCACAGTCTCACAATTTCAGCACGGAGGCATCTGAATACCCAAGAAAAAGATTCAGAAAATTGTATCGGAATGAAGAAGTTTTGGCACAGATGCCTACTCTTTCATTTTGTTAATTATCAGTACTGGTTATAAACACTGAAATTCTTACCCAGAAGAGACATTACATACATGGAAATCTTGGCAAATAAAGTTGGCAAGCTGAAATTTTTGCAGATGACATCAGGTTGGCAGGAACTGTCAACATGCCTGGGGGTAGGAAGGCCCTGCAGAGGGATGTGGACAGGCTGGAACAATGTGCTGAGGCCAAGGGGATGAAGTTCAACAAGACCAAGTGCCGGGTCCTGCACATTGGTCACAACAACCCCAGGCACTGCTACAGGCTTGGGGCAGAGTGGCTGGAAGACTGTGTAGAGAAAAAGGATGTGTGGGTGTTGGTAGATGCTCAGCTGAACATGAGCCACCATTGTGCCCAGGCGGCCAAGAAGGCCAACAGCATCCTGGCTTGTACCAGAAATTACACAGCCAGCAGGAGCAGGTAGGTAAATACTCCTCTGTACTTAGCACTGCTGAGGCCACTCCTCAAGTGTTGCGTTCAGTTTTGGGCCCCTCACTGTGACAAAGACATTGAGGCCCTGGAGTGTGTCCAGAGAAGGGCAACAAAGCTGTGAGGGGTCTGGAGCACAAGTCTGAAGGGGAGCGGCTGAGGGAGCTGGGATTGTTCAGTGTGGAGAAGAGGAAGCTCGGGGGAGACCTGATTGCTCTCTACAGCTGCCTGAAAGGAGGCTGTGGTGAGGTCAGCCTCTTCTCCCAGGTAACAGTGATAGGATGAGAAGGAATGGCCGTAAGTTGCACCAGGGGAGGTTCAGGTTGGGTATTAGGCAACATTTTTTCTTCTTCAAAAGAGCAGTGCTGCACTGGAATGCACAGCCCAGGGAGGTGGTGGATTCACCATCCCTGGAGGTGCTCAAGAAACATGTAGATGTGGTACTAAGGAACATAGTTGAGTGGGAAACTTTGCTGGTAGGTGGACGGTTGGACTAGATGATCTTAGAGGCCTTTTCCAACACTCCAAATAAAAATAATTTATGTAATTCAGACTTTCTATACCGGCTAAACTAAAAGAGCGAAATGAATTTCAGTCAAAATGTGACAGGAAGAATTTAAGAAAGAAAATGCTTAGTTACCTGTATTTAAGACTTAATCCTTTGTTCCACTTCTCCCCCTTCAAAAAACAATTGACCCCATTGCTGGATGTTTTCCACATGCAGAAAGAAATTAACTACTTTATCTATTTAATCACTTCTCTGCTATAGGCACAGTCTGGCCTTCCAAAAGTACCATTTATTTTGCACATCTGTGCTAAATATGTCTCTTAAAAGCGCACAAACTTTGGTCACTCATACATGACCTATCATTTTTATTACTGTGATATTAAGTTAAAATAGCTACACAGGATAAAAAAAAGAAGCAATGGTTCTTTCAAGACAGATTGCTCACCAGTAATGGAGATATGAAAGCAAACAAAGGATTCCAGCTGTAGTTTCACATTTAAAGCAAGCAAGCTAACCACTGCCAGAAGAGGCAGACACCAATCTCATCACCTAACACTTTCCAGACACTCTCCTTTCTGTCTTTCTTCATAAAGAACGAAAATGCAACAGAGGAATCTTGAACATTGAGGAGTTAGGAAATCCACGGGCCTTAGTTGCTTTCTGTATCAAGAAGTGTGAAATAAACCTGGTAACTGCCAACCCACATTTCTATCATTTTATAGCAATTTTATGTAGCAGGAGTTACACATCAAATTACTCAACTGCCCCATGACGGTCAGCTGTTGGTTTATTTGTATGAACAGACAGTGCCCTCCACACCATTATTTGCTGTGCAATGGAAAGCTAACAATGGGAAAACACACCATCTGGTTTAATTAGAGAGAAACCCTGCTTAACAACGTAAAATGTTCCCACTTTGCTGCAAGGCCCAGATGGTTGTGAACCGCTTGGAACAGGAGACTACCATAGAAGTTACATAAGAAGAAAGAGATGCTTCTAACTTGAATTTTCAGTGTTAGGTAACTCACATATAGCAATCCTGCTTCGCCTCACAGGGCGTGATATTCATTATCTCTGCTATAAATTGACTGATTTAAATTTATTTTGCCAAGTAGTTTTTTAGGCAGCCTCATTCACTCTGTTCTGACCATCAGACAATCAGTGAAGGCCTCACTGAGGTGCACACAGATATCATGTGACATTTTCCCAGACATATGAGGCTGAGCAGAACCCAGCAGGGCAGAGAGTCTAAGGGAATGCCTTCCCAAACAGACAAGGCCCAGCAGGCTCACAAATACACTAGGCTCATGGGAGAAGGCAGACCGAAGTTCCTTACCTACAAAGAGCACACCTGGCAAACTTTGCTGGTACGAATGGGCACAACCTCCTAAAAATCCTTACAAGCAATGATTGGGAATGCTACTACTTTTTCCTGGTTCAAACTCAATATACTATAATTGTCAAGTGTCATTCTCTGGAGATATTAAAAACCCACCTAGACATTTTTCTGTGCAACCTACTGTAGGGAACCTGCTTTGGCAGAGGGTAGGACTGGATGATCTAAACAGGTCCCTTCCAACCCCTACGATTCTGTGGTATGACAGTATCCACCTTGCAGCTTTTTGAAGACAGATGGAAAAATCTATTCATCCAAACAAGGTAATTCTAACTTGAGAAAATTGTGAAAATCTTATCTCAGTCAATGAAGAAATACATTGTAGACAAGTTTTTGAGTCACCTGCGAACTACAGTCTCCTTGACTGAGTGAATCTGTGGTCAAGCTGCTATGACTAGAATTTGGAGGATGGTAGAACATGTCATAACAAAGGAGGCAATTTTTCACTTATAAAATGTACTCCACGTGTACAAGAATAAGAAATGATTATGGATATTAAAAATACGTAATGATTACTGCCTGCAGAAATCTAAGGGGTAAAGAATAATTTACTATTGTGTAAAGGATAATACCTCTTTCCCTCTGCTGCTTGGCTGTTAATTTGGATCAAGTATTTGCTGTCAGAGCACAGCTTAAACTGCCTGAGGGTATCTTTCATAAGAACTGAGCATCAAGTGGAGGCAGAGGCACAGTAAGTGCGATCCACCCATCCACCTCCACGAATCAGGTCAAATCAGATGAAGAATGTGGCAAATAGGTAACTCAAACACTATCACTCTGTCACATAGATTAAGCCTATTGAGCTTGGTGAGAACCAATCATATGCAAGACTGCTGATGGATTCGTGTCCAGTTAGAAATTCAGTGTATTTCTCAGAAAGCTCATGCAGGCATAGCTAATGCTAAAGGACTGTAAACATGTATTGTTGTGCTGAGGTGTGCACTCATAACAGCTGAGAGTCTACCTGACTCCTGACTTCTATGGCAGATTGCAAAAATGAAGCTCTACTATATGGAGGGTACTCAGTGACTGTTCCAACAGGAGCTGTCCATAACTGTCTGGAAGATACAAATATACACAGATGCAGCTCACTCACTTTTCAACCTTATAATGTAGCTACTCCTGTTAGTTAGGTGTTTTGAGCTTAAAATCATTCAAGAGAGGCAATCTTTCCATGTACAATACTGTTGAAGTCTACATTTGAAAATGGGAAAACAAAATTCTGGAAGTGAGAGAACGCCATGAAATCAGAGTTAAGCGATGCCATTCGCTATAGGATTTGTCAAAAATTACTGACCCACGGAGAGGTATTTCAACAGTGTTGAATATAAAATCTACTTTTTGCTACCAATTTTAAAATTAGTAAGGTAATCAGAACTCCCAGTACTAATCAGAGAACAGGCACTGAAATATGTATCGGTGACAGATGTGTAGAGAGCAGTTTTGTGTCATTAATACCATTTGGACTTGAAAATTCCGCCAGGAAAAAAGTCAGAGCCAGAGCAACAGAGTTGCATGTCTGTTTTTGTCTTACTCACAACAAATGAACATATTTAGTATTTGTAATTGATTTTCAGCAGACAGTGTTGTGAACTACCAAGGTTTTAGCTGTGGAACAAGCTCAAAAACTTAAAAAGGCTGAACCACTGAGTGAACTCCCTGGTCAATCATTTCAAGCTTTACCCTTAAAGCTTATTAGAATCAAGCTGATCTTTCAAAACCCCTAACCCTCTCCTCTCCTGACTCTCAGAAGTAATTCCAGCTATTTATAAGGAAGAAAACAACTTCAAATGCATGCAGACAATTTGCTATACTGTTTCTGCCTAGCATCAAGAGGAGCGGCATTCTGATTTTCATGCCATCCTGCCAGCATGATCGTTTATGAACATCAGTTGATTTGAGCAAGTTCCAAATTAGAAGAACTGTAACAGAAAAACAAGAGTAAACTAGTGCTAAAATCACTCAGACTGCCTCCTTGTTTCTGCACAAAGTACTTTTGAAGTACTGTGCTAGCAAAGGAATTTAGAACTGCAATTTTTTTTCCCATCTAGATAAAATAAGCACCACCACTCTTCTGCATTCTCAAGTAACTTCCTCACATTGAAATACTTGAATATCGTACTTCAGTAGAACTAGCCATATATTTAACTGCTGTTCTGAATTGAGGTATAGTGCTCATGTTGTACTAGAACAAATCCTACATACTTATCATTAATCCACAAGCAACGGTCAAAGACCATTGATAATTAAAAGAGCAACACTACTGTTATGGTTTCAGTATCACTTTCAACTGCACAGAAAAGCAACTCACCCAGACCTTGAAAAGCTACATGTTAGAGGGACGTGAACAGAACTGAGAGGTGGGCCCAAGCCAAACCTGTGAAGCTCAACAGGTGAGGGCAATCCCAAGCACAAATACAGGTTGGGTGGAGAATGGCTTGAGAGCAACCCTCAGTAGAAGGATTTGAGGGTCTTGGTTCATGAAAGACTCAACGTGAGTTGCCAATGTGCACTTACAGCCCAAAAGGCCAACTGTATCCTGGGCTGCATCAAGAGAAGTGTGACCAGCAGGTCGAGAGAGGTGATTCTGCCCCTCTACTCTGCTCTCATGAGACCCCAACTGAAGCATCCAGTTCTGGGGCCCCCAAAACAAAAAGGACATGGAGCTGTTGGAGTGGATCCAGAAGAGAGCCGGGAAGATGATCAGAGGGCTGAAGCACCTTCCTCATGAGGGCATGCTGAGAGAGCTGGGGCTCTTCCAGTATCTGAAGAGGGCCTACAGGAAAGCTGGGGAGGGACTTTATATAAGGACATGTAGCAACAGGAGAAGGGGAAATGGCTTTAAACTGGAAGGGGACATATTTACACTAGATATTAGGAAGAAATTCTTTACTGCGAGGAACATGTAGCGCTGTTGTGGATGCCCCATCCCTGGAAGCATTCAAGGCCAGGCTGGATGGGGCTTTGAGCAGCCTGGTCTAGAGGGAGGTGTCCCTGCCTATAACAGGGGGGGTGGAACTAGATGATCTTAAAGGTCCTTTCCAACCCAAACGTGGCTTCTTCCATCATCAGCACCAGGTTTTCAGAGCATACTCTGGTTTTGCATACTAAAGCTAACAGGTAAAACCTGAAACAATTTGAAGCAAAAGAAACAGTCAAAGATGACACAATGAAATAGGAACCTGTGTCAAACTATCAGAGAGAAGTAGCAGGTTGACATCTGGCTAATTTATGTCTAAGTGCTAAATTATAACACGCTTTACTTTCTCATTTCGTTAATTTAATGCCTTGCAACACCAGAATACTGAGTGCTGCTTACATGACTGATTGTGGCAAAAATTAATGCTTCTTTATTATCACTTACTGGCAATGCTGCAATGGCATTAAAAAAAATCCTATTTGAAGTACAGAAAAATATCTTTCTCTCCAGCATTCATTATATTCAACCTCCACCTTCTTCTCTGTTTAATCCCAGGAGAAGTCTTCTTGGATGCAGAATGCTTAACGAAAAAATAAAATAAAATTAAGAAATTGGTGAAGAATGTAATAAACCTATTTCAAAGGAGTGTGTGAAAGAACAGGAAAACATGTTTTTAAAACCCCAGTAAATTGAGAAGTAAACGAGAAGAAACTACCACTAAAATTAGGATGTCTCTTAATCATTGTGGATCTGCATCTGTGAGCAGGTTCCACTTAATTCTCCTGCATAGTTTCAGATGAGCCAACAGTCTCCTTTAGCATTTCAACAACTGTGATCATTTAAAATCCAGGAATATTAGACAAGCAACCCTGGTAACAGTTAAGGCAGAGCTTAAATCTTGCTACAAGGAGGACAGCTGGGATGGAGAAAAGCTAAAAGTAGAAAAGTAAGAAGCAAAATAGATATATATTATTAAAGACCAAAATAAACGTTCCTTCTGTTTGAAAGATGTTTAAGAATGTAACTGTGACATTTTACTATGTATAAAGTAAAAACTATAAAGAAAAGCACATTTAATTGAAGATAAGAGAAGGTGTTATGTATTACATAAAAAAGGACTCCAATTTCCCAATTAAAGCCAGAAAAAAATAGGAACTGGGAAAATATGCTCATCATGTGAAAGCAACACGCTCTGCATGAGACTGAGAACAAGATGTAGTAAACAAATATGCATTAGACTTTAGTGGCAGTTAACTTTATCTAGAAGTTTATCTCCAGTGCAAGTCTGTTAAGGGAAGAGCCAGTTTCTAAAATGGGAAAGCTAAAACACACTGAGTCATCGCACCTCTGAGAAGCACCTACTTCTGCATTTTTATTCCTGCTGGGGCTGGAATGAAGTGAACTGGGAGATCTGAGGCCCGAATCTTGGCCCACCGCTGATGACAGCAGGTCACTTACCAGCATTTTCCCCCTTCCATCCAACAGTGTCGATGCTTGAAAAGAAGCTACTCTTGAGAAGAAACTGTTTTAAGCCAAATAATTACAGAGACCCAGCTGTTGGAGAAGTGAAGCAGTTAACCAGCAGACCTATGCACTAAAAGGGTGGGGAAAAAAAGGCCTTGGTGAGGTAAGGTGGAGGATGGCAAACTTTAAGGTCAGAGAGGCCATGGAAACACAGTACAATACGACCTCGGTCAGTCTGGACTTAACTGGGCAGGGATGTCTTGGGAACAACACTGGAGATATGGCTTCAGGAGAGCTTTAATTGTGTAACTAACTTCAGGAACTTTTCACACAGCCTTTCCTTCCAGCCCCCATGGTGCAGCATGTCCTTCCGTGCTTCCATTTTCTGAGCAAGAGGAATGCATGCAGAACCATCAGGCATACACAACATACGTGCAGTAACTGTCATTGCGAGGGGAAGACCTTCTGCATGTACAGCAGAAGTCAGATGCAGAGGCCATGACAGCAATTTGAATGAGGTGTTCCAAGGACAAAAATTATGTTCTGCTAATTGCAGATAAACATCAGGGTTTTTTGTTTGTTTGTTTGTTCTTTTCCCATATTCCATTTCATAAGCATAGCATGATCAAAGAATACTACAGTGCTCAGAGAAAGACCTTGAGGTGCATACTGTGAAGGCAAGACTCAAGCAAGAATTAGGATGTGGCACGGGAACAAAGTATCAAATCCTTTAACAAATGCCTGCTAACTATTTTCACAATGTGACAAAAAAAGTATTGAAGTGCTGTGAGGTAAAAGGAAAGCAGTTTTTCCCCTCAGAGGACATGAGCCTGTTTAGATGAACATCGAGCCAAAGACATTCCGTGTAATTACATGTTGTGAAATTCTTGGATACTCCAGTATTATCAAAATAGAATGTTTTGAGAAGCTCCGCAGAATATTTCTAGGAAATGTGATGTATCCCAGCTCCGTTTCAACAAACAGCCCATGGTAGGTTATTGCAGAATATTGCCACATTAGGTCAGAGGGAAAAACAATGCATTCCTCTTGTACTGACTGCAACTTGAACTCTGTGTCCAGAACAGCTAACAACAAAACCGGTGTAAAAATACAGAAGCAAATGTTATTACAATCCCTATTTATATCAGCAGTACTACATAGGACTACCACTTACCAGAATTAACCTGAGAATGTAGATAAGGTGAAATGATAAACCATGAGCATTTTCTGGCTATTTCAGTGATGCTGAAGTTGACCGTGCTGTTTAAATGCACTTGAGCAACCTGGGCATACAGGCTGTACCTCAGGCACACGTAACCTTGCTGGTTGCAGGAAAGCTGCTACACCTGGTGACAGAGATCATGTGTGCAACGCAGCTCTGCTGCCAGCGAGGACCTACACCCCTCTGCCTCCTCCACAGTAAATTCACATCTGATAGGATGTGGCAATGACACAGCTGTCAGCTGTTTTCACAAACGTTCTAAGGCACATTGCACGAAGAATTTGGGAATAAATTTATAACTGAAATAAAGAAAATGATTTCTTTTTCTCTTGGCGTCCTTCAGACATTACATAACTTTCTGCTACTTCCATTTTATTCGTCTACCTACTGATGTACTCTCCCTGCCCTTCAGATATTGCATAACCTCAACATTTAAATACTACTTAAACCTTACTGGTCAGTTCTAATACCTCTCATGTCAGATGTCTGCATTTCAGACTGTCCCTGAGTTGGAAACAGAGTAGTAACAAGACCCGTACATAAGAAGCACCTCATAAATCTGCACCACTGCCCATCCGCACTCTATCCAGCTTATCTTTTGTTTATATGCACAATTTATATAACAGCTTAAACAGGACACGGGTATGATTATATTTCCATAAAGAGCCACATAAGAAACATGTATATAAAAGACTACCTAAAGCACATGATTACTTCCCTCCAAACACACCGTACACCAACCGCACTCATACCACACTGCCCATCTCCACTTGAGTGTAAGCGCACGCTGAAGATGCATTGTTTCACTGCACACCATTAAAACAGCTTTTAGGTTGTGCTCCTTTACCAGAGCCAGCTCCAGGGCATAAATTACCTACATCAAATTCCAAGAACTGGTATTCAACATCTCAGGCTACCTGTTCAGATAACTCTTAGTAGTGCACAACCCCTCCCTTCCTCTTGAAACTGAAAGAACCTTTTGTATACATGCCACACTGCAAACACTTCAGATGTCAACATACTAAATACGTAAGTAACTTTAGAAAGAGCTAGGGAGATAAATGTAAAAAGCCACTGCATCAAATGTCCTTTTATGGACAGCTATGATATAATTAACGAGCCTTTATGTTCAGTATAACTTCTACTAAATGTCATCAAGAAAGGAACTTCTGTTACAGTCTGCTAGCAATGACCGACCCCATTTCCTTTTTCCTTCCTCACTGCAATACCTTTCTCCTTCTCACTTCAACATACGACTGGACTTTCTCAATGGCCACAGATCCTTCTGCATTTTTTATTACAGTAATCATTTCTGGGGCTTTATTTTCCTCTCTTTTCTGTAGTCTCATGTGACCCCGAGTTTTCAACTACGACACATTCAGAACACTTTCCTACTCCACCATTCCTCACCCTATTTTCTTAGTGTCACTCAAGGTTTTACCCTTAAAACCCTCCTCTTTTACCCTCTTAACCTTATTCCAGAGTGACCTCATTTCATTACACAGCTTCACTGACTCACAAATCCCTCTTCTCCAGTGACCTCTCCCTTGCTGTTCAACTTCTCATCTGGATCTTTCAGTGCCAGCATAAACTCAGACACTCACCTCTCCTCCCATGCCCTCTTCCCTCCGGCGGCCTATACAAATTATGGAGAAAAACCTACTCTGAAAGACCAGAGTTGCAAGAAAATACTCAGAAGTTATAAAACAGAAGAACTGAAATTTCCTCAACAATTTTAATTAAAGATAAATATTAGAGGGGGGGGGGAAAAGAAGCTGCTTTAATAATTTATCAACCAGGAAAGTTCCAATTCTCTCATTAACATTCAGAACATGTGCAGATTGCAGAGATTCTCCTGACACAGACACGCTTCTTATCAAAGGGGGAGTTTCTACTGAGGCCTATAGGGGAAGGCTCAAGCAACTGAAATAAAAGAAACCCTGGTGCTGCACCAGTCCTCTATCAGGCTCTGAAAAGCTTAGAGTATAGCCAAAACTGTAATCCTGGCAAAAGTCTGTGTCAGACAAAGATCCACAGCGATCAACACTACAGTCAAGCCAGCAGCAGCTCCACCGCTGCTCGCACATCTGGATTTGTGGCCCCACTACCATTTCCACCAGCCTACAGCTCCGCTCACTGACAGGTACTGTCATCCCACTTCGGTAACTCCTGGACTACAGTTGTCATTTGACATTTGGCAAGTCTGTGCTTTTTCCACACACATAGCAGCAGGCTTTCTAATGCTGAGTCTTCCACCTGCTTGACCCCCAGCCAGTAATATCCTAAACATAAATTAAAAGCTACTGTATAATTACTATTTTTCTCCCAGTGCTTCCCATTTTCTTTCTCAGCTGTTAGGAATGCAGCCAGATGACTGACAGACCTCGTACGAGTTTTTATAAGGGATTTCTGTCACAACAGATGACTCAGTCAAATAATCACTGAAGAAGAATGAGATCTTCTATGACAGGAAGCTCCAGGCAAGTCACTAAGAGCGTACATTCTTCGGTAACAGTGCATCAACAGTACATGCATTAGATGCACCGAGCACATATAACACATCTTAACCCTGGATGGTGGTCAGGCCTGGTAGTGACAGTGGGAAGCACACAGAGTGCTGCACTTTGTTGTTGTCGGGACCAGTGTTTCCCAATTGGAAAGGAATCACTGAAAGGATTCAGTGATGCTTAAAAAGAGGGTGAAAGACCTTTTGCAGCTTTCTGGAGTGCACTGCTGTCCTCTTTTCTCGTGAGAACAAGTTTTCAGGAAGAGTGGAGCAAAAAACCCTTACCTTACCTTGCAGAGTCCAACCTGCGCTATTTAAACCTTGTTAAACTGTGAAAGAAAGGTAAGGCCTGACTTCATGCAAAGATCT
The DNA here is from genome assembly GCA_002909625.1 of Bambusicola thoracicus. Classification (NCBI taxonomy): domain Eukaryota; kingdom Metazoa; phylum Chordata; class Aves; order Galliformes; family Phasianidae; genus Bambusicola; species Bambusicola thoracicus. The sequence continues at coordinate 71,390 of PPHD01000178.1, read as the reverse complement.
TGGCCAACACTGTGGCTCTCCAGCAGCTGTGTGCCAGCAGACTTCATTTCCTTCTTCATTTCACTTCATTTCCTGCTACTCTAAGGGCACTCGAAAGGGGGTAGGTAAGTGTACAAGCACATCTACCTGAAAATCCACTCCACAACACTAAGTACACCCCAGAGAACCTTGGAGGACCGATGTGGAAAAAGAATTACGCAAATAAATAAAAATAACAAATAAGAAATTATTCTTTAACTGTCTGTCCTAAACACGAGTCAAGGAATCTTCAATAAACAAGAAAACCCCAAAAGTAGTCAGTACTGTGTAAAAAGAGTGGAGCAAATCATCAACTTCTATATGCTAGCCTGGAAAAGCAGAACATTCTTGTTCTATTCCACAGTGTGCTAATGAAGCCTCTGGAGGGGACACTGAGAGGAGACTTTTCATCGTGCAGGGACAGGGCACACAATGCCACGATCATTCTGTAAGAGAGAGCTTCCTGACAAACGCAGACATTCCCTTCCCAAACTCATACAAGGATAAAAAAAAATCAAGCAATCCTACGGACACCTGGAAACCTCACACATACACTTTCAGATGAGCACACAGATATGATGCAGAAGGCATTAAGCACTGAAGCTATGATAGACAGACCCTATCAGTGAAAAGACAAAAGCATGTAAGAAGCACACATCTTCCTGCCTAACCTCTTCCTGCACATGCTCCTCACAGCACACTTCCATTGTCTCTATACAGACAGAGGCTGTAGGTCCCAGACCTGCTGTTAGTCATGTGTGCTGTAGGACAGGCCTTTGGAAAGAGCCTCTTTTCACCAAGGAAAGAAAGAAGAAATGGGCTTTCAGCAGTCCACCTGCATTTAAAAGCTAGATGATATAACCAGCACAATGCTTTAACATATCAGTATGATATCACCGTGAGCTATCTTCCTCAGAGTCAAGCACAGGTTCTGTGAAACCCAATAAACCATTCTCTTTTATATCATCAAGCAGCTCACTTCAAAACTACTAATGAAAAACTAATTGTGATGACTGGGTGTTGTAGTAATACTTACAGTGAGCAGTCTTCACATATTTCTGCAAGCTACTTCTTTGTGAGACTCCATACCACACATAAGCAAACTGACATTTCACTAATTTGTTTGTTTTAAATAAAGTTATTACACTCATCTCAGAAGGAGAAAAAGGTATTCCGTGCAGGGTTTTATTTCCAGATACGCACGTGTATTTCATAGCTGCCAATACCAGTCCCATTATAAGCTATAAACAGTTCTGCCGAATTCAGTGTGAGCGAGCTCAATAGTAGCAAAGGGATTACTGTAGCTGTGCCTCACAGGTAGGAATCTGCTTGGGCAACTTACACATAGAAGGCTCAAGGTTGTGAACAAGTTCAAGCATCATGAGAAGGTGACGTGTTAAACAAGCCAACACTTCTACAGTGGAGGGCAAAACATTTATTTCATCGAGCTTCTCATTCTACCCTAGGACAACATCAAGATCTATAAAGTAAGCGAGCCACTGCTATCCTGTCTTCACCACACATAATGAGGCGAGTCACACTGTTCTTTCCAAGCAGATAAAATAAACCTTGTACTTATTATTTAGGGTTTTAATGACATACAGTAAGCCCTCCTCTCACTGCTACAAAGCTTTACATTCAAAAGTACTTCACATATTTCAATCATTTACACATTTCCTCCAGATACCAAGTTTTGCTCAACTTGAGGAGGAGGAGAAATGCTAATTTTGGCTATCACTAGGAACAGGCCAATAAGAGTCCTAATAACCCAGAGTGTTAACATTCTATCATAGCCAACGCATTTTCTGAATTCATGGAAAATAAACATTAGATTTTGTTCTTAGAAGTCCTAGAAGACTCAGAGGTCTTCACTGAATTGGAAGCTTACTCTGAAGGACTCCGCAACTAAAGGGCCTGATTGTTTAGCAGGGGACACTGCCAGCTTCCTGAAAACCAAGTCCCTTTAAAAGCTATCCAGCGGAGTAAACCACGACAAGAAACTTGTCAAAATCCTCTCTGAAAATGTAGCCTATGATGTACCCTGCCTCCAGATCATGCCATGTTACACTCCCGTAACCCTGGCAGGTTACTGCAGTTCGGGGTGCTCGGCACTCCCTTAGCAGCACTCAGTACTTTGTGCAATGGTATCGGACAGCTAATACAGCTCAGGCTAACGTGCTGAATGAACATATAAACACAACAAGTTGGGGCAGAGCTATTTTAAGGCTCTTACTCAGAAAACCTGTAAATCATCAACAAGAGGCTTTACAAGCGAGGTGTATTTTATGAATGTGAATGGATAAGAAAGAAAACAGAACCAAGAAGGGAACTGAGGTCTCGGATGTGTGACAATGCAGAAGGTATATAAAAAGAAAAGTCTGTGTTGTTCAAGGAAAAGGTATTTTAAGTTTGAGGAGAGGAAGAAATAGCAGAGTTACAGATTAGGTCAAACTGCATAGCGCTGAAAAGAGAAAGCTTTGAAGTTCACACTTGAAAAGAGAGCAGTGTGCATATGGTTGCAAAGGCATAACAGGGAGTTTGGAAAATACACATAGCCCAGATCTGCTAAGACCAAGGTGGCAAATCATCTGGGATGAAACATCAAATCCTGAGGCTGGAAAAAAAGACTAAACAGAGGATCAGGCAAAGAATGCAGATAGTCTGGAAAGGTGGTGGAACAGACATGTAACATGACAACATGCATGCAACCACAGCATCCTGGATATGAAGTGATGAACACACAGCACATGTCATGCAAGTTGTTAAGGAATTTTAAGCAGAATTCCTAAAAAAAAACCAACCCAGTAAATGAGTTTGGTGGGGTCAGGCATTTCACACAGTTGCCAACGAGATACAACTTCTGATAATTTAAAAGATGGAGAATTATGAAAAACTTGTATACAAAGATACAGAGCACACCTGCACATCTGACAGAGGGGATACAGCGCATGTGCGACTACAGCACAGTTCGACATATTCTGCTCCAGTAATTTTGGGGGCTAAAACCATAGAAGAGTAAGAGATCAGCAGAGAAAAAGCTGAGGGAGTTGGGCTTACACAAACTGGAGAAGAGAAGGCTATGGGGAGACCTCTATTCAGCCTTCCAGTACTTGAAGGGAGCTTATAAGCAGGGGCGCAACCGTCTTTTTACATGGGCTGTTAGCGTTAGGGCAAGGAAGAATGGCTTTAAACCAAAAGGGCAGAAATTTAGGTTAGATGTTAGGAAAAAATTCCTTACTCAGAAGCACTGGCCAGGCTGCCCAGAGGTTTGTGATGCCCCATCCCTGGAAGCGTTCAGTCAGGCTGGATGGGGCTCTGGGCTGCCTGATCTGTTGGGAGGCAACCAGCCCCAGCAGCGGCTAGATGATCTTCAAGGTCCCTTCCAACCTAAGCCATTCTATGATCCCATACGAATAAAGCAGATACGCAGATAGGATATTCTATAGTAGGAAATAAGAGGGAAGAAAATACATCTGGGGAAATTGATGGGTACAAAAACAGCTCTGTCTCTGAAGCTGAAGGGTACAGAGAGATATAATTCAAACACACGGAACGAGAAGGCACACGGCAGTAAATAACACACGGACAAAAGCAGAGCAGGGCACTGAGGTGATTATGATGGAACCATTCGTACACCCGGGCAAAAGGTGCCGTGTGGGCCTGCATAATGTAAGGTGTTGTGTGGGGCCGCTTGGCATCAGGCAGCAGAGCGATGAGCAGCTGTAAGGCAGCAGCACGCTGAGGTGCGAGTCAGAAGTTACACACAGCACGAGAGGTATGTCAAACACAGGGCAGGCCGACGTGCGGCAGTTTCTCTGCTTCGAGTGTTGGGACAGAGAAACGAAAGGAGTCAGAGCGTATAGCTGAGCCAGCTGTCCGGCTCCGGACGAGGGGAACGGCAGACGACCGGCACACGGCTCTGCAATTCCCAGCCGTGCCCTCGGCCCCCTCGCAGCGAGGCTCCCACAGCACGCAGCCCACGGCGGCAGGCTGCCCGCACCGCACAGCACCGCACCGCACCCAGGCGGACAGCAGCCGGGCGGACGGGCTGCGGCGGCGGGAAGCTGGCAGACATGTCCGCCGCGAGCGGGCGGGGCGGACGGCAGCGATACACAGAGAGGTACGGGCGCGTATAGACCTCCTCCCCCCCCACCCCACTCACCTTTCGCTGGAGGCCTCCTCCTCGGCCATGGCGGCGGCGGGAGCTGGCAGCGGGGCGGCGGCCGGCAGCGCGGCGAGGGACAGCGCGACGGCGGTGGCACCGGCCATCACGGGCCCCTCCCTCCACCTACCCGCCCGCCGCCGTCGCCTTGCGTCATCCCCGCCGCCACCGCCCACACCATAGAGCGGGGCGGCGCGGCGGCTAGAGCGGCGCTCGGGGACGCGCCTCCAGGGCCGCGGGGAGCCGGGGTAGCGTTTGGCGGGCCCACGTCCCCGCACGGAGCCGCGCTGCCTGTGTAACGAGGGGCAGAGAGCTGTAGGCCCGGCAGGCGGGAGTTCTGTCCGTCCTCAGAGCATGTCGGAGCTGTTAGTCCGAGCACGGTGCGCGACAGATCGATAGCAGCTCCGTGAGCTTGTGTCCCGCTGCGTCCCGGGATGTGCTCGGCCTGCACGGCGGGAGCCCCGCGGGGCCTGTGGCGGCGCTGCCCAGCTGTGCCCGCGCCGTGTGCGTGCTGAGCCGCCAGAGGAGCGGCGGGGCGTTTTGATGCTGGTGCAGAAGTATACAGTCACTGGCAAACGTTTGCAGTTATGCTGTCTGGAATTCGTAAACAGCCTGAAACAACAGTCCTGAATGGTATGATTTCTTCGTCTTCGTTTCAAGGGAATGATACATTGAAAGCTCGTTCGTAAGCTTTAAGCATGGAACATGTGTGTGTTTCATGCAGCGATTTCCCAGAATCATAGAACACAGAATGGTTTGGGTTGGAAGGGACCTCAAAGCCCACCTAGCCCCAATCCCCTGCCATGGGCAGGGCCGCCACCCACCAGCTCAGACTGCCCAGAGCCCCATCCAACCTGGCCTTGAGTGCCTCCAGGGATGGGGCACCACAGCTTCTCTGGGCAGCTGTGCCAGGCCTCACTGCCCTCTGAAGAATTTCCCCCAGCATCTAATCCTATTGTCTAACATAGGTGAAGTTAAATTGAAAAATTTTCCTCTTTTGTAGTGATAAAATAGTTTTATATATATGTATAAACAACACAAATGTCTGCTTCCCTTGCTATCCCTACAGCTTCTTTTTTCTCTCTCTCCCTCTTTTTTTTTTCTTTCTTTTCATAGCAAACATCTTTTCCTGCTAGCATCAGAGGAAAACACAAGTTCCCTTAGCTGGGACAAGAAAAGCAATCCGTCTGACCTCTCAGATCCTCCTTGCCCTGTACTGAGATGAAAAATCAATGTCTATGCTAAAGAAAGACTCCAGATGACATTACAGAAGTCTTAGTGTCAAAGTCATCTTGCTGCGTCTCGATTTCAAGGTGTTTTTGAGACCATCTGTGTTAGGTGTCAGGTGGCAGTAACTATCATTATTCTTCGTTATTTAAAATCTGGAGTTGTACTATTTTCTATATCAGTATATTTCAAATACTTGGAACTCTCTTTTATAAGTTCTATGCTTGCAGTCCTACTTTTGATCCAACATAAGTAGCTGCTTCTTAGCTGGAGCTGACTGACAATGAAACGTGAAAATAGAGCACAAGTGTTTATCATCCATATTTTTTCATGATGACCTCCTTAGTATCTTTCTTTTCCAAGCACAGATAGCTTGCTAGAATCTGTCTGATCAAAAACCATAAGGAAGGCTGAGCACACCACATGTGTACATGTTGAAGGGAAAAAATTTGCTTATGAGTGCTTTTTATATGAAAGAGATAAAAGCAGCAGCTTGATAAAAGGAGCATCATATACTCTGCCTGGTCCGATTTGCAAGCAACAACTAAGATGGCAGCATTCACACCAGTTGCATCCTTGTGGTGCTTCAAGAAGCGTGTAATTTACTTTCATAAAGCCTCTGCAAGCCCTTTGTTTCTTGCATTCACAGGTTCTTCCTCTCCAGCTGTCTATTCCACATGTTCTTCATGTTTTAGGTCAGGCATGACTTCCAGCTGTAAGTTTGAACCTTGCATTGCATGTAGCCCAGGTGGAAAAGAAGACACATTTTCTTTCACAGCCTCTCTTGCACAATTTAGAAACGCTCCCACAGCAGTTGTGGTAGGAAGTTGTGTAACTGTGAGCAAGAGTCGCCTGTGGGAAGGCCAAAAAAAGTGCTCCAAGAAGGAAATGTACTGCAGAGAGGGGTGATATGTTTGTATTGTTATATATCACTACCAGCAAGAGCTGAGACCATGACAAGTGTTGCTAGCCAGAGCTTCCACCTTGTACTTGCCTGTTCCATTGTGTATGACTCACATGTGATTACCCTGAAATTCCCTCCTGGATAGAGGAGTGGCTGGGAAGAGACAAAGTCTCTCCTGAAAGGTGGGTGGAAAGGTGCTGCCACCAAGGGTCCTATGATTTTGTCTTCCTGGGTCATATGTGCTAGCTCTCAGAGCACGCATTGAGACTTACAGCTGCATGGGACAGGGTGTGTAATCGAGGCAGTCTCCCTGTGCCACAACCTTGTTTTGTCTTCCTCATCTGTGAATATGAATACCTACATGACCGCACAAGCTGGAGCCCTTCAGGGCTTCTGGAAATGTCATACCTAGCAAGGAGGCTGATTAAAACCAGCAACTAGCAACTAGCTGAAAAGGTCAGGGTGGACGTTAAATGAAACTGTCTATGAAACAGCAGATTTAGTGATTTGTAGGACCAAAATGAAGAGTAAAAGCAAACTCGTAGAACTGGATGTTAGGAGTCCCCTAAAAAGCTTGTATAACAGGTAAAAGGAAAAGTGAATTCACAGGAGCTGCCAGTTCTTTAAAGGAATGATATTAAAACACTGGTTTTCATCATATGGGAAAGGCAGAATGCGTAGTTAAGAAACCAGTTTGGTGAAATTGCTCAAGCCTAAGAAAGAAATCTGTAGGGAAAGAAAAAATAAGTTATGATACTGAAGCTGAGAATAAAAGTATAGCTGATGTAGAAACAAACAAACAAAAAACATGAAATGAAATGCAACTAGTGGGCTAATAGAAAAGAATCAGCCTAGAAATATACTAGCTGTGTGAGGTAGGTATGGTTCTCTAACTGTAAATGAGAAAACTAAAGGTGTCAGAAAGGCATTACCTCCTAGACCTCAGTGAAATCAGGAAACTAGTGCAATAACAAGAGAAGTTAGGATTTTAGCCTCAGCTAAGAAAAGGATAGAGCACTTACTCAACTCAGGTATTTTCAAATTGGCCTCACATCCCTCTTTAATTTCATGCTAGAGTATTTAAAGATTTTGCTGACAGAATCTCAGTGTCAATAATCAATACCTTTGAGAATGTATGGTTTTTGGGTAGGAAAGAGGGAGGCTATAGAGTGACAAGCATGGTGAAGGGAAGAGTGGAGAGAAAAGAAGAGATAGGAGATAGTAGGTCAATAAAATAAATTTCATTTCTTAGAAAAACAGTGAAATAAATATGCTTGTGCATTGCTGAAAAATAACAGAGAATAACTCAGCAAGAAGTTATGTCTCAAACATCTAATTGCCTTTATAATGGAATGACCAATTCACTGGATAGAGAAGAGCTACAAATGTGATATATCTTGATTTTCATGTGCATTTTAATTTGATTCACTTAAGCAAATTAATAGAGTGTGTTCTACATTGATCTACAATTAGGTATCAGCAAAGCTTATTGGAAAACCAGAGTAACAGGATGGTGCTCTACCACACTGGCAATATGTGCATCAAAGGGGATCGCACAGATTCGGCACCTGGTGCTAGTCATTAGTGACCCGATGGATGTTTATAGATGTGAAAATGCTTATTGGAGTCACAAATGTTTCAGGCAGGAAAGGATTAAGTATGCTGGAGGACAGAGACAGAATACAAAATGAGTTTCAATTAGAAATATGGAAAAAAATGGGAAGCTATTCAAGTGAAACAGCTGTAGAACTAGACAGGAATAATCAGCTGGTAGGGAAATCTGGTTAGGTAGCAGTTCAGTACAATAGTAATTCTGGCTTTGAGTGGTCACATGCTGCATATGAGTCAACAATGGCTTGTTGTTGCAAAAAAAATTAGGCTTTTATGCTGGGAGGTATTATAAGGATTAGAGTTTGCAAGACTTAGCAAGTAATTCTGCTTTGTTAAGCAGCTGTAATGCCAGTTTTGGATGTTGCATGTCAAGAAGGATGTGGACCACCTGAAGAATGTCTAGATGAGAACAGCCAGAATGTAAAAGGGCCTACAGTAAAAACTGAATGTGTAGGAGAAATGATGACAGTCCACAAATAAGTAAGAATTTATGTCAACATGGGAATAACTTGCTCAATTGAAATCACACCCAAGTTATTTTAGGTTAAACATTAGAACAAGCGTACTTCAATGGAAGAGGTACTGGAAATAAAGACTTCTAGAAATACAGTCAGAGTCTGACATTGGAGTTTTAAGAACAGGCTACTTATATATCATATCCTCTACAAATAGAAATTTCACAGGTGTAGTGGAACTGCCTAGAGGCAGGGAGACTAAGAACATAGTTTTCTGAGGACCAATTAGCCCTATGTTGCCATTATTTTTAATGTCATCAAGGCCAACTGAGGTGGCCGAGTGGACTGGCATGGATAGGAGTCCTGTCCACCGGTACCAGTCATCATCCCATCATGTGTCCTGGAGTCCATCCCACTCCAGTTGATAATATGTGGAAGGTTTCAGCCCCCTAAAATCCCTATCATGATCCCCTTCCTGGTTAAATTGTTACCTATGAAAACAGTGCAACTTCTCTGGTGTAATCCTGATCTCATCCTAACCCTCTTGGTTGTAAATAAAAACTTGTGCAATGTTTTGGAGTTTTCTCTTTACACGAAGGTACATTTTTCGTTGTAACCGTAAGCCTTATGTTGTAATACGTGATTGGTCAGCAATCTTCAAACATCTACCTTTGGTAAAGAGAGGAAGTATCTTGTGGGTATTGTACTTCAAATGTGGCAATCTCCGAACCTGAGAATTTCCAGTCGGCGCTCTTGAGAAATAACTTCACACAACTTTTGTTGTTGTTGTTGAAATCATTATTTTTAATACTTTTCTGTGCTTGAGAGGAAATCATAAATTCCTGATGTTTTCAACCAGATTCATAACAACTGGTATTTCTCCAGCCAAGTTCCAGTTACTTATGTATATTCTTGACTAAAGAATAATTACCCTAACTAGTAAAATCTTTTGCTTTATGTGTGTCAAGAAAGCACTGAAAGCCATCTTTAAAGCCAGTAAATATTTGGTTACATTTTTTTCATAGCTCTTTTTTCTTTCGAGGGAAATTCTTCTTTATTCCTTTGTCCTCTCTCTCCCCTCTCTATTTTTTAAAGAACAAAACAGTAGGATTCCATAAGGATTCTTATTTATACTAATTCCAACTGGTAGTAAATAGAAGTAAGTAGTAGTAGAATGGACAATGTTTACCTCATTGAAGTTTGGCTTTTCTACTAGAAATACAACTTCTGTAAGGCTATCAAGATTAGTAAATGCTTAAAGATGGTTTAAAAATACTTCTATTCCCCACATGGTAGCCTCTGTTGCTGGCCAGATTCATACTTGCAAATATTTCTGAAATTAGGAAACCCAGTGACAGACAACCCAGTTATATCTGTGATACGGTTTTCTATTTACAAAGAATGTACATGAAGTCCTACTTTTCTGAATGGATGAGATATCAAACAATGTGAGGAAGATTGTTTCCTTACAGTTTGTTGCTTTGACTTTCTGTCACTATCATAAAATGTTTCTCTGTGGCTTTACTTTTCCTGCTTTCTCTGTTTGCTTGCTAGGTTACACAGATACTTACTGTCTTTCCAAACGATACTCAACTTTTGCGTTCACACTCAAACCACAGAAGTACCCTGTATAACACATATCTTAGTTACTATCCCAGCCTTGTCAAACGCATCTAGATCTCAGACAGTATTTTTTTTAATGTGTAATTTATTGGTAAACACAAATTTTGCGTGATTAGGAAATCCTTCTTCGTTCATTATCTTCAGCAGTGCCCACAGATCAAAGTCAATGGCTATTTACCTGAGACGGCAAATCTACAGAATGAAGTGATACTGAAAATTAAATACATATTTATATAATCTTAATGTTCAAAATGCAGCAGTATATGACACCATGAATGTTGCATTTGTGTCTCTGTCCTTTGGCTGAAAACACTTCTGAGGGAAAAGTGCTCTTGTTTCTCCCACTGGTGTTTCTCACAGGACTTCAATAGAGGGCTGGCTTTGGTGCTGCTGCCTTCCACACCATCAGCATTGTGAGGATCTGTGCTATGAGAGGCAGAGACTCCTGTGCTACAGCTCTTGCTGAGTCTTGAGCTAAGTAGAATAGTTGGACAAATGACCCTGCTCCTCCTGGAGGCAGCCCTTTGCTTTCCTGGATGCCAGAATCTCTAAGGTCTATCTGAGGTCCTAATTCAGCTATTTCACAGCTCATCGCTGCAAGATTTGTGCATGGAGTGCTTATGAAGTTCAGAGCTTGTCTGTGGGTGGGAAAATGTGCAGCTCAACGATAGAAGAAATAGCTTCTGTGAATGGCAGAGTTGGTTCATCTGAGGTGGCAGAAACTCCACTATTGCAGCAAATACCATCTGTGAGCACTCAAGGGCAGTAACTATAAAAATAAACCCTTCAGTGGAGGGACAGAGTTTCATTTTTTCTAACCTGTTGGTGGAGCAGGGTTATGCTTTTGGTGTGACTACATCTGCACCACAAGACAGCTAGCTGTCATTCACGCCTCTGGCTAAGATCCTTTTTGGTGAGCAAGATCTTCAGCTGAACTGACTTTATCCAAGGTGGGATGCCAAACGTATTGTCTTTTTATTAAACTTAGGGTTTGATTCTGCATAATCTATGGGAGTTTTACCACTGGCCTAATTTGGATCAAAAGCAGATCCTAGTGGTGGTCTGCGAGACCCTGTGATGTTAGTAAATGTTTTGACATTGTACTCTTGTACCAACATCTTCACCCATCATGGCTTCCACTTACATGTGTGCAGAGACCCGACCTACTCAAGCTCTTATCAAGTTTCAGAAATAAAGCTGATCGAAAGTAAATTACTGGACCAAAATCTGCTTTATTTTATACTCCATAGGAATTTAACTCAACCGATTGCCCTGAAACTTTTTTTCAGTTTCCCTGTTGCCACCAAGAGCAGTGCATTTGCTTCAGATATCTTCCAGCTCCAGAAAACGTTCTGATCGGGCATCTTTTAGTTTCTTTCATTTCTCTTGATGTTGAAGTTATTTACTAACATTTATTTATCTTTGCTGTTGAATATACATTTGATTACTAAATTTAAGTGCTTCCGTTTACATGACCTATTTCTTTTGAGTCTTGATGCTGTTGCTTGGATACACTTTCCTCCTCTAAGTGAGACGCTAGGCTTTGTCTTGCTTTTTTTCCATGCTTTGGATGATACAAATGAATTGTAATTTAACATTTTTTTTCAGGCTATTAAATGCATTTGGTTTTCTAGCACCTTTGTTTCAGCAGAACTTTTGTCTTTGATTGTAATTCTGAGCTGGGAATATCTCTATGGTTTTATATATAGTATATTCCGTGCAGTATTGAATAGCTTGCTAGTCATGCTTTTTATTACAATCAGATGAAAAAATGACACGATTACACTGAGTAATGGCAAATCACTACATAGCTTGTAGGAATACCAGTATGTATAGATAAACAGATAGATATTCAATTCAATTTCCTTTCTATATTTGAACTGTAGCTGCAAGTTAATTCCTGGAGCATCCTCTAGCATTCATCTTTGTGTTTTAATCCTAGACCAGTAAAAACAGATAACAAGAATAAACTAAGCATTTCAATAATATTAATAATAATAATAATTAATACAATTTTAATTTGGGCAAAGGTATTCTTACTCCTACCTGCAGTTTTACTTATACCATTTTGAAAAATGTAGAGTAGAGCAGGAAAATGTTGAAGGGAGGGTGACAAGAGACCTTCAGAGCTAGATAATAGCTATGACATATGAAGAGTTTAGAGCTCTTGCCCTGGAAAAGTAACAGTTGAAAGCAACATAAAAGAAATTCTTGACATAATGGATGGCAACAAGAAACAAATATTCACATATTCGTGCAATACAAGAATCAGAGGAATCCCATGAATTGTGTGACAGATGGAAAACAATCAGAAGGAAGTACTTTTCGTGGGACAAAAGGAGTGGAGTGGATACTCTTGGGAACTGAGGAGTTTGTAATATAAAAGTAGGAGTAGGCAGGGCAGTGGAAGTTGTCTATTGGTGGTCTTAAAAGATAGATGACTGGGTGCAAACCTTGACATCAGTCTCTGCTGGAAATTGAAAAAAACGTACAGCAGGATGGTTGAGAGTGCTTTGCTAGATTTTTGCATGGGTTGTATTCTGATTTATGTAATGTGCTGGCTGGTCTGTGCTGCTGCATCTTCATTGTTTCAGGAAGCTGCAGATCTATTATCAGGCTTGTGTTGTTATCTGAAAGCCCTCTGCAGAAGTTTTTGATGCCTGAGTTTATGACACTCGGTGATGCAGAGGATCTCTGTGAGTGTCAGCTGAAAGGTCACTCAGGGCGGGGGAAGTTCTCGCTGACAGTGCTCCAAGTGCAGAAGGGAGGAAGAATCTATCCCTCCTATAGATGTGTCAGAGCTCTTGCACACAACCCCATAAATACAAGTGCTTATACTCTAGTTACATAAGCTGAACTCAGTGGAGGCAGTACAGATAAATCACATTCAAAATCAGGTTCATGCGAATTATTCAGTGTAAGAAAGAGTGGATTCCACATTGTATATCTTCAGAATGTTGTCTATCTGATTAAATTTTTTGCTTGATTTCTAGAAACTTGAAGAGAGGTCAGCTAAATGTTGATGTATTGTTTCTTCTCATTTTTAAAGAACCTATCATTTCTTTACCATTTTTCCTGTTACTGAAATATGTTAAGATGCTATTGAAATTGTCCTGTATTAAATGTGCACATTTAAAATAGCAAATACATACATGTGATTTTTGAAATTAAAAATAAAGAAGTGAACTAGCTTTATTATCCACTGCACTCCTCAGAGTTGTATAATCACACATACAGAATAAATCGAAAATGAAATCTAACTACCCCAGGATAAACAAATAGGAAAACATCTAACAAAACAGCAATTACAGACCTAGATGACAAATGTCCAGGAAGATAGTAATATTTAGAATAATCTGCAAAATCTCCATCAATCAAAAAAAATCATTAAAAGAATACAGCACAGATGACACTACATCTTATCATAACAGCTCTGCATTTTGTTTAATCAACGTTAAATTTTTTTACAAACTCATCATGTTGTTTTTCATAATAGATATCACACAACATTGCTTTGATCGGACGACAAAACCCCAGGAGAATGCTGAGACCTCCTGAAAGATCATTTAACTAATTGAGGCACAGCTGTTGTCTGTCAAAGGCAAAATACCTCACACCTTTGCATCTTAAGGCACACTTTACAAGTGTCAGATGAAAAGGGATGCATGTTTGATTACTTTGCTAAATATTAAAGAAAAAAAAAGGTATTGGATAACTCAGTGTTGCACGTTATTAATAGTTGCCTAAGCAAGAGATGTGGAAAAGCTAAATATACTCACAAGATGTTTTTCTTCTATTGAGATGGTGCTGATACCTGGAGTCTTGTATCATGCTGTATTAGCATTGCCAAGTGGATCGCTACCTTCAGTGTGAGGTACTTTAATTACATCATCTTAATATAGCCGTTACTTGCCCTAGTTCTGCCCTTAGCATTTTTCCTGCTTTTCAGAAATGTTTCAGAGCCCCAAATATTTTATATTGGTGTATTTCAAACGTAGGTTAGTGTGGGTTTCAAACTACTCCAATAAAGCTCTGAAACCAGATCAGTTCTCAATGATTTCAGAGTACACAACCATATTAAGAAAGAATGGGCCCAGAACAGCCTGTTCTGCCAGTTGTTGCACAGATCCAGATTTCCAGACGCACACAGCAGGTCATGCCTATCTGGCATGCGGATAGCCATCTCTCTAAACACAACTGTTACACACTAGTAAAGGCAGCCTTTCAGCTCAGTCATTTGTAAATGCTGGAGGGAGTGCCTTGTTTGTGCTTCTTGTGCTCTTGCACTGCTATAGTGACTACTTGTGGACACTTGAGATAATCTCATTTTAGTCTGGAGGAAGGATTTAAATTCAGACAAGCTGGCTCAACTGGAACACAGGACCAGCTCTGCCTGCTACTCTCACTTGGGTTAGTGACAACATAAGTGAGTGCTGACAATCGCACAGTATTTCACAGCATTTCCAGAGTGTCGATAAGAGCAGGCAAGTTCTGTCACAGTTAAGTGGGATATCCTAGGTACTGTTGCAGGTGTGGATTTAAGAAAGGATCCTTTCACATCTCCGCATTAGCCTTTAACACATAGTTCCCTGCTGTAATACTGGGAACCGGTGCTAGTAGCATAGCACTGCTTCTACTCTCAGAGGCTTCAGTCTTGTTTGCCTGTGAGAAGTGGCTTTCTCTAACAGCCAAGAGACGTAGGTCTCTCTGGCAGCACTGCTGGCCCATCCCACTGTGTATGCTAGCCCAGGGAGCCTGCTTAGGTTACGTGACCTTTGAGGGAGTGGGGTCTTGCCACATAGCTCAGTACAGCCAGGGTGTGTACCTCAAATGCGTCGCCCTATGCAGAAGAGAGAAGACTCCATCCACCCCAGCACTGCAGTAACATATAATGGATTAGGATCTAGGGCCTTACATGCAACACCAGTGGGATTGCTGTGACTCACATACAGCTTTAAATACACCCACTTGCACCCAGGCTGGACTAAGAAAGATGCTCTGTACCCAGACACCTGTCGCTCTCGCTAAATCTGTGTTGAACACAGATTCTTGGTTATGTAACGTAACACCAGAGAAACTATTTTATTTTTCCTGAAAATGAAAGGAACACAAAACGGAACTTTCATTCCATGCTTTGTTCTCAGTACACGCCTCTCAATCCCTCAGGAGAAAAAGAAATAAGGGCAGTATTAATTGTTAATCTGTTCTTGACTTTCGCTTGACATTTGATTTTGAGAATGGAGGAGCCTTCTTAATTTATTGTTTGTCCTTAAATTATCTCACTGTAGAATGAGTATGAAGGAGCAGGCCCTCCTGCAGCTCAAAATGGGGCAAGAACTATATTAGTCTCTAGTTCAATCTTGACAAACACTAGACATCTGCTTCAGAAGGATTTAAATGAGAACAGAAATAGGGTTCGTGTTTTCTATCACACTGCATTTCTAATTATTGATTGGAGATGATTTTCACCAAAATAAAGACTTTTTAAAATTAGGTTTGGTACGAGCGTGCTTCAAATCAAATTATAGTATTATGTGCTGCAGAAATAAAAGACAAATTCAATGACCTTGATGATATAGGCAAAGCTTTTCTGAACAGTCTTAGTGAGCTAAATTTTAAGGAGAGCACTTGATACTACTAACGACAAATTTCTAATCTCTAATAAGGTAGAATTTATGGAAGAAATGTCTCCGATGTTTCTAAATGTATGACTAGAGCAGACAGGTCAGGTTAGACATTTTTTCAGTTTCACCTAGTGCTCAGTGTTCCCCTGACCTGGCAGAATTTACCATGTGTCTTTATTAACCCGTGTTCTGAAGGTTTGAGGACAGCGCTGGGCCACATGGGACTCAGATGGTGAAAAACTGTACCAGATTTTGTATTTAGGAAGAAACTAGCTAGATACAAAAAGCAGATCAGCACATTCAGTCTTTTAACTATAACATATGCACACCTCCTTGTTCTGATACTACTTTGCTTGCTAGCCCTGCAAGAAGAGATCACAAGCAAAATAATTTCTCTTTTGACTCATCCACCTTCACAGCTAGAATTACTTCAGTGATTGTTCTGCAGTCTTTCACTGATTATTTCAAATAATACTACTCTTCTCGTGAGTTCAGTATTTTGTTCATGGTGTTGATGATTCCTAAGGGGCCAAGTTCCAATGAGTTAATTTTGCAAAGTTCGGTGACTAAAATGTCCAGCTTTTTAAAGTAGAGAGAGATTTATTCAAGGCTTGTGATTTTTATTTCGATTTTGGAACCTTGGGTGAGTAAATGCCAGTAGGCGTCAACGGGGATTGTCTGAAAATGAAGAGGAAGTTATGTTTCTGAGTGTGTAAAAATAGTAGGTAAACTAGACTGACATCAGTAGTAATAACAAGCTTGGATATTCAGAAATAGGAATTAATGGAAATGGGATAGCTGTACTTTCATGGGTTTAACTAGTTTTGCCATTTTCCAAGCAGTGGTGAGAACAGTCAAGTGAACAGATGTACAAGTCATACTAGCGGACAGCATGTAAGCAGAGAAATTACATACAGACTTGTAAAGATATCATACAGTGCAACAGTGTATGCTGTACAAAAGGAAAACGGAGCTTGGAGTCTTTAGATTTAAACCTGTTGAACAGCTGTCAAATTGGTGATTGTCTTGACAGCAGTGTGCCAGTGCTACAGCCCTTGCCTAACTGGATAAGCCAATGCATTTCTCCTGAGAAATCAGTTTACGACGCTTCGAAGTATTGGCTATGAAAGCTTACACAACTCATCATTTCACAATCGAGAGCTCTATGAAAGGCCAGTTCCCAACTTGTGCTTCAAGGTACTTAAAAGTTAGACTAACACAGACCTGGTATGGTGGAGATGTAGCATATGCATTTTATCTAGCTTCTTTCAGAAGGCTGTCTGTAAGAACACATGAAATATTTTATGAAGCACAATAAAAATCACCATATGCACTGCTGGTGTAGTTTTGAACAGCTGATGATATTACTGCTGTCTGGTTTTGATTTGCCTGAAAGCCTCAATCTGCAGTTGTTCAGCAGCTGAAAAGCAGCTGAATTCAAGCAAACCGGGTGAAAGACAACTGGAATGATTAACTTCTGCAGTCCTCCCAGGACCATTCATAATTCAGAGCCCTCTGAGTAGGACTGTAAGGAAATGTATCACCTTGTTACTTTTGGCAAGTGCTACTTTGAAGGTGGCTTTTACTGAACACTGACTTCCTGAACTTGCCTCTCCCAAACCTTAGATAAACTCTTTTCACGATGATCATAATTTAGCAACCTAGTTAAGAGTTAGCATAATTTTCCTTACCAAAGCAGCTCATCAGTCAAGGATCTCTCTGAGGCACATCTGGCCTAACATACACCAAATGTGTTCTGCCCAGGTGGAATACACTTTGAATCTTGATGTCTTTTAATTCATTTTCCTTCAATTCATATAAACAATGATTAATATATAGTGTAGATTTTTTTTTACCAGCTTCCTCTGGGTAATAATTTGACAGCCTCTCCTAGGTTTAGGCAGATTATCCTCTTTTGATGCTATTTCCATTTGGTTTGACAGGACAGGGTTTGTTTGTTTGTTTTTGCTCTTTCATGGCCTAGTTTGGGATTAGGTACCTGGAATAATATTATGTATCTCTAATCAGCTCGACCCAGCAGAAAATGAAAGAGTTCTATCTTCCTTGTACCTTGCAGTTTATAATTGATCAGCCTCATATTGGTCAATCTTTATGAAGCAAAGCTTCCACACTTTGATGCCAACAATGCTAGGTCTGCCTGAGCACATTTATGTGGCAGTTCCTGGCAGGACATAAAGATTTTGCCAGATGTGACTTGAAAAATATTTTCCTCTCCATTTGCAGGAAAATAAAAACATTTTAATTATATTTGTTATGCTGTTGGAAAAATCCCATATAATGCTGTGTAATCTGAGCAGAAAACAAAACAAAACAAAACCAGTTGGAAGTGGGTAAAGTGTTACCAAATCGTACTCTAACAAATACATAAATTTAATTACACAATATGTAATGTAATTACCAGTTAACTCCAAACTTTAGAAGTCTCATCATCCATTTTACACTGACATCAATATGTCATTAGCATGTGAATGGGAAGAATGTGTTGCTGTTAATTGCTTCTTACTTGTTCTATAATGTCTCTGTCCTTAAGTAAAGTTGAATCTTAAGAGAACAGTTATTCCTCTGTGCGACTTCAAATAAGAGCAAATATTCATCTCATTTATGTGACCACATCGAGTGTGGTTGTCATACCATACATATGTCTATATGTATTTGAATGATAATGTTTGCTGTATGGAAAAGTGCTTACCTTATGGCAGCTCTTGGTCTTATCTAGCCTTTCTTTGAGTCAATTTAAATCATAAAAATGAAACCAAACAAAACACAGAAAGCTACTTATAGGAGCCGGTAAATTGAATGGACCCAGAGAAGGATCTGATGAGTGCCAGAGTTGGTGCAATTGTGGGGCAGAGCCTTAGAGCTAGCCCTGAGAGCAGAGAGAGAAGAAAATTGTATTGCCAGAATGGAGGTAAGATCTCACCCTCTCTGTAGCAGTGAGATGCTGGATGGACACAGCTAGCCATTGAACTATACTCAAAATATGAGCATGATTTCAATGAGGTGTAAAGAGAATTTCATTTCACAGTGAATGGCCTGTTAATTTAGTTAAGTACCATGGTAGCTGGTAGTCCAGGAGGAAGAGGGTCAACCACAGAATAAAAATATGCTCCTGTCTTGAGATTTTGATGGATTCTGTTCTCTCTCTCTCTTTTTTCCCTTACTGTGGCTCATCCGTTATACTGTGGCTATAGTCTGCTTTGTGACTGACAGAGGCAGACCATGAAAATGCTGTAAGCAGCTAACAATCACAAGACTGGACTACAGCAACAGATGGGTGCAAGCTTGGGATTATACTTAGCTGTAATTATAGTGCAGTTGGCAATTTAGGGTGGGCAAACCTGATCCATCTTTAATTAGCTAATCCTAATGAAAACACTCTAGTCACTGGCACAGATCATACTTCTTACAAAGTAATTTACCTTTTGCCATCGAGGTCGGACTGTTTCCACTGTGCCAGCAATGTGTACTTGTGCACATTGCTCTGTAGGCACACACACCCTATAATTACAAATTCTATTGTCATTTTGCAAACGTGAGGGAATGTGTTAACCTTTATCAGTTAGCAAAATGTAAACCTTTTAGAAAGCTCGTAGTGTACTGGTAAGAATTCATTGCACAGCAAGAATGTGACACCTAGTGGATAGACAGCATTTGAGAAATGTAGCTGGACCATCAAGGAATATTGCCATTAAATGACCCTATCAAGTGGAACGACGACTTTACTACAAGAAACGGCAAGGATTTTAAATGGCTCTATGCACAGGGCCAAAATAATTGGGTAATGGAATGTTACTCTGGAAGCTCAAATGTGTCAGAGCAGATGTCAGGCCAGGAAAGCCATACAGCTCCTAAAAGAGACATTGGAGGATTCTGATGTGATGCACTGGAATCAGATTTCAAACAAGGAAAATTCAAGTATAAAGTAAGTCTAAAAATCCCCTATTGTTAAATCTATGTCCCTGTTAATTCCACACTATCTTTGCAGGAAGTGAGTTTTCACAGTCAGACACACTGAACAGTGAATCAACTGTATGGTTGGGCCACTGGAAGCCGGACTAGACTGGGGCAGTTTAAAAAGTCTAATACATCTTGCCTGAACTACCTGATTCGGGTTTTATCTGTTAGTGCAGTATGTAGTACCTGGATTTCAAGTATTCACAAATCTCCGCTTGCCCAGATGCCCTGCTTCCTTACTGCTTCAAGGCTATAATAGAAAAACTCAGTACCAGAAACTGACAGAAATGTTGTACAAACAGTATTCTCTGTAAGCTTTGAGGTGCTGTCACTTAGTGCTTGTCTGCTACAGACGGATGTACTGAAAAGGAATTACCAGCACAACTTTAAGTTGCGCCAGGGGAGGTTCGGGTTGGATATTATGAAGAATTTCTCCTCAGAAGGAGCGGTGAGGCAGTGGCACAGCTGCCCAGGGAGGTGGTGCAGTCACCGTCTCTGGAGGTGATCAAGAACTGTGTGGATGTGGCACTGAAGGACGTGGTCAGTGGGCATGTTGGGGGTGGGCTGGTGGTTGGACTAGGTGATCTGAGAGGTCTTTTCCAACCCTCGTGGTTCTATGGTTCTATGATCAGGTTGAAGTGCAGGATTTTCAAGCTCGATCCCCAGAATAAGCCTTGGCCTGACAGGATATCACAAGGGAACGGAAGGGTGCACAAAACAGAAGGCTGAACTGAGAGCTCACCGTCCACACAAAAGCAATTACTCATTCTAAGTACTGACAAAGCATCGCCGTACGACGAACGATCTCACCACGACCGCTAAGTGCCGCTAAGGGCCACCTCCGGCCTCGCTCCTGGAGGCACGCGGACAGGGCGGGCAGCACCGCCTCCGCCAATGGGAGGAGAAGGGCCGGCCCGGGCCTGGAGACTCCATCCTGGAGCCCGCCTCCCGTCCCTCCCCGCCCCGCCCTGCCCTGCGGATGTGGCGCCGCGAGCCGGCGGTGAGTGGGGAGCGGGTGGTGGGGCTGTGTTGTCGCGCCGCCGTCGTGGGGGAGGAGCCTGCTCCTGTCCGCCCAACCCGTCAGGCTGCTGGGGCGTGGAGAGCAACGGGCCGGGGGTCCGGGCGGGGCTGGGGGCGGCCTCTTCTTGGCTGCGGTCGGGGGGTGGTTGCTTCTGTCAGTGCACTGCAGCCATGCAGCTCCTAGGAAGGAGAGGCTACGGAGGGAGCTAGGCAGGCGGACTGGCCTGCTGGGCCGCCCTGATACGATGCCAGGGCTGCTGGCCGGGCGGTGGTCCTGTGGGCTGGGTAGACCTCATGTCCTGCTAGCCAGGCTTACCTGGCTGTGTGAACCCCGCTGTGCGACAGTGGGAGAGTAGGGGTCCCACCGAGTCTGTGCTAGGCCTTGCGTGCACTAACTCAAGCTAACTACTTCGTTATGTCCCCCTGACTCGGTGCCGGGTCTTGCATGTGCTGAATCAAACCGGGTTTGTGGTGTCAACCTCTCGAGCACCGGTTTGAAGAGGGCTTCTGCGCTCCTCTGGGTTTCAGAAGCAATAAGGCTGCAATAGCTAACAGCAGGTCCTGCTCGCTCACCTCACCGACCGCAGGGATTGTGGATAAGTGGTAGGAGCCGGCTTCCACACAGCACAGGTGCACACTGAGGCCATTCTCAGGCTGGGAGGGATGGCTGGAAGTTGGCTGGTGCAGGCCCTGCGGCAGCTGGGACACCCAGAAGTGCTCCTCTGAAGGGATGTCCACAGTATTCATCAGTTAACAATGACTCTCAGTGTTGAAATATGGATGGTGTGGCAGTTATTATCTTTATGCATAAACATGTATAAAACAACTATGGAAAGTGAAGCAGTAAGGTGGAATGACTTGTCATGATGATGTGGTGAATCACTGGCACCACGATTACAATGCCTTATCACACTGATTGCACTTCCCTTCGTCTGACTCATTCTGCTTGTGCAGATTTGCATCAGAAATCTTTTAAAAGTATTTTATTAATCTAACATGTTTGCTTTAAATGTTTGCATGCTGGGGTTCAGGACTGTAAATCTAAATTACATGCTTATCACTGTAGAATTGTGTCTATAAAGAACTGAAGGCACAGCGTCAACTGAATAGTACAGTTGGGTGTTTAATATTATACATGAATAGTCTGTGCTGATGCTTAGCACTTTATGACTGAACTTTGTCACAGAGCACTTGGCTTATAACTTTCAACAAATCTTTTTAATTGCTGTGAGCATAATTTGCCTGTCTGTATGAGAAGTGTGCTGTTCACCTACCACAGGTACTTTTAAGTTTCCTTGGAGTACGTGGTTAAAGCTTCACAAGATTAACTGAGAAAGGACCTCCATAAATGTATAATGTATTTGCATTCTCACCGGGAAAAGCTTATTTATTTTAGATAGCTGTTTGGCTTATGTTCTCTTCTGTCAATGTTTTCATTTGCTGATGATTATTATGCTGTAGGAAGCTGCAAGCTGGAGCTTTTGAAGATAGTTCTTTCTTATTACTTTGTTTTTATTTATTTATTTTCTTTCTCAAAAACCAATGCTTTGCTATACATAGTAAAAACAGTTTCAGTACTTGGAGACTGAGATATACATGCCCAAAAGGATTGGTAATATCTTGCTAAGTGATGGTCAGAGAGGTTATTCAAATGCTTTGTAGTACTCTTTTCAGTGTTGGTCCACAGAAATGGTCACCTGCCACTTTGCTAAGCACAGACACGTGTTACTCACTATAGTAAAGTTTTGCATTCTTTACATTGATATCATATATATACTGTTATTTTTGTTTTGTTTTTTTGTACTTAGCAGGTTCTTAAAAGATGAAGGAGACTTGGTCTTTCTTGGATACTCTTGAGCCTAACTTCAGGCCTCTGGTAGTAATTGAGCTCGCAAAAGGAACCAAAAAGGAAACCATAGAATGGTTCACTAAAAGAATAGTGGACAAAAAGGCCAATGGAGGTGAGTGTAACAAGATCTTCTGTAACACTTAGTAATTGGCTATCATAATATGAAGACAGACAGAAAATTAGTTTTCATGTGATTCATGATAAAAGTAATTACTGTTTAGCCAGTCCCATTCCATTCTTCAGTTTTGAAGTTGCTTGGTATCATTTAAGAGTAGTGACTTAATGTCACATGCCAACTGAAGTTTAGAATTCTTCCATCTTAGTGGTGAAACAGGAGTAAATTCATGTAACTTAGATTTTTAGTCACTTTCTGAATTCATCTTCTAGAGTGTGTTTCTTATGTTGGCTAAGAGAAAGTTGTAAATCTTACCAAGTCATTACCAAAATGAAGGTACGTTACATCTGTTATTCTGCCTTCAAGCCTTGGCTTCATGTTATAGGATAAACTGAGTTAGCAGGAAGCAATTTAATCTTGATAAATTCATGTTGGCTTTTAATTATCCTTTTTCTAGCTTGTATGTTTTCACACAGAGAATATTTCATTTCTTGGTGTTCCAATACTTCCAATACTTCCAGAATTAAAGTTAGTTTAACTTTTTTTTGGTAATTCCTTAGAATTTTTTCTTTTCTCTTGGAAAGGCACTGTTCGTGACTGTTGTGTCTGACATCTGATGGTCAGTAAACTTTCTGAAGATATTGAATCTGTGACTAAAAACTTGCTTGGAGGCCTATTTCAGAGGTCTAGTCTTCTTAAACCTAGTGGGACTGCAGAAGTAATGATTGCTGATGTGATGTGAGCATTACAGAAGTAAATCCAGACTGTCCTCATTGTTACAATTTATTTTCAGTGAACACTTTCACAGAAACAATACTACAGCAGAGGGTGACCATGCAAAATTCTGAACACCATATGCTGTTGAGACCTTAATTCTTCATCCCTGTAAGAATACAGTTTCAGTGCTCCTGATGACTAGGTCCAGTATGATAGGTGTTATGATACAATTTTCTTTAGGTATAATTTTTATGTATTCTTTTCCATATTTTGCTCTCTTCTACTTCAAAGGTGCACAACTACTGATTAAACCATTGGTTACAGAAAATGGAGATGAAAATATTTATCTAGTTGGAGCTTCCCAGTTAAGGCTGTTGCTGGGAGCTGAAACTGTGGGTTTGGTGAAGGAGTGTAATGATAATTCAATGAGAAGTTTCACATACAGCAGTAGAAAAACTTTCAAAGATTTTGCAGGTAAGCGTTATTAAACATCTTGTATCATTACAAAGCTATGGGTACATTTATAATCAGTTTCACTATTGTATCTTTCATGTTTTATCTATCCCTTGGAATGGTGTTATGATAGGATTGTTACCGTAGCTCTTGAAAAACTGGGATTTATTTTGAGAAAGTTTCATTCTATGTTACCTTATTTTTGTATTCTCATCACAATCAGTTGTCTCAAATAGTTTATCATTGTGTTGTATAAACAGTAAAAAAAAAAAAATACACTGGTAATTGATGTGAAACACTGAGAAGCAGCAAGCATTTTTCAAGGCCAAGCTGGATGTACCTTTGAGCAGCCTTGTCTACATGGGGATGTCCCTGCCTATACCAGGGAGGCTGGAACTAGATGATCTTAAAGATCCCTTCCAGCCCAAGCCACTCTATGATTTTATTCATTTTTAATTTTCAGAAAAATACTTTGAGAACTGTATAGCAGAAATGGGTATATAGATTCTGAGATTGGCAAACAGTGGAAATCTAACTGAGAGTCTTTCAACAGGTCAAGAGTATCTAGTACTTGCTGGCACACTGTCCCAGTCTCCAGCAGTTCATAATTCTTTGTTTGAATTCATTCTCTTAATTCACTTGGGTAATCAAAAATGCAGTGGCAAATGTGTGCTAGTTACAGAAAACTTCTTCCTACGACGTTTATTTTAAAAAGTGGAGGTTTTGCTAGAAGGTGTTTGTTGGACTGGTCTTTTTTGGTAATTTTTTGTTGCCTCAGTTGTCTTATGCTACACTATTTCTTACTACCTTCTTTTTTTTTACTTAGATGACAACCACAATTTCCTTACAATGTCGGAATGTCAGTATATCATCAAACATGAGCTTGAAAATTTGAGAGCTAGAGATGAAAAAATGATCCCTGGATATCCACAGGCAAAGCTATATCCAGGAAAATCAATTGGTAAGCAAGGTAGTTTGTTGTCTGCGTCTCAGTGTCTTGACTGAGGACGGTCTTCATGGTCGAATAAAAGCCTTAATTTTCCTGCAATTAAGATCAATTCTTGAGACATAAATCACACTATTAATTTATCTCGTTTTCTCAGATTTTCATGATGATGAAACAAGTGGCAATGGATGTACAGTGTAACAAAGGAAATTCCAAGTAGATATTAAGAAAACGTTCTTTACAGTGAGGAAAATCAAGTATTGGAAAAGGATCTTAGAGAGACTGTGGAAATTCTGTTCTGGAAGACATTTACATCTTAATTGGACAGTATCGTGCACAGCGTGAATTAAGCTGGACCTGCTTTGAGCAGGAGGTTGGACCAAATGACTTCCATAGGGCCATTCCATCCTGAGTCTTCCTGTGAGACTGATGTTTTTGCTTTACATTCTTTTTAGTTGAATAAATTTTCAAATAAGTTGATGTTATCTATTATTTTTAGTTGGTACCCAAAATATGTGTTTAAAAAAAAAACCCCAAACAAACAAATCCAAACACACCAAAACCCACTACCAAACTGTTTTTTACAAAATCTACAGGGGAAGGCCACGGGAAGTCATTGAAATAAACGTGTTCCTGTTCATGAATAAATATTTTATCAATAGTAAGTTTACTTGCTTCTTTTTGGGGTAAAGAATGCTAGTAGTATGGCATATGTTTATTGTTTCAGGAGTAGATCTATGACCTGCAAATGTTGGAAACAGCATGCCCTGTGTACTGTCTTTATGGTAGCTTCAACTAATTCATCGGTAGAGATGCTGCAGTTTCTTAGGAGACAGTTTCTCTTCTAGAATCCGTATATTATTTTAATAACTGTGTTTTTATCCATTACTGTGTTACCTAAGAAAATTCAAGGAAACTTTAGGTGCGGTGAGTACGTAATGTAACCCATTTGCTGATATCAACTAGTACTTCTTTTTTTTTCTAGTGAGAAGATTATTGACCAATGGTATTCTAGTTCAGATTTTCCCACTCCATGACAGAGAAGAATTGAAAAAGCTCCGGCACACCTGGTATGGCCGAGTCAAAATTGGCTATCAACCTTTAGGTATGTGAACACTTACTCTGCTACAAATAAAGTGCAGGGTTTCTTCTGGAGGAATTTTCTCTTCAGTTGGTGTGAGAAGACCAAAGGTCCTTCCCAACTACTACTCCATCTACTCCATCATTTAGCCTCTATAAAAAGCGATTCACCTGTGTGGAAAGTAAGTATTGTAACAAGAAGTCAGTTGTTTCACTAGGAATTCACCTTGTCACCTCCCTGTTTCACTAATAGTTTACGTTGTCACTTTCCTGTTATGGTTCACCTTCTCTAATATTACCTTCCTGCCCAAGTTGCTTTGTTTGTCATCGTGGACTGAAGTTCACTTCGACTTGCTGTTACTTCTCTTGGAACCAAGAAGGTACTTTGTACATGGTTCCTTGGCTACAGGCTTTCTGGACTTGCTGACATGAGTAGTCAAGGTCACTTCATCAAATTCTTCTTCATTCTAAAGTGCCTGTAGGTTGATCTATGATGACTGGCAGTGCAACTTTCCTAGAGTGAAGTTGGAGCCTGAGAGGATGTGTAGGCTGCTGTCTCTCTATTCTTAATGATTTTCTTTCTTGTGGCTGCAGGAGTTCTGTGCTATCTAGGCCTTTGGTCCAAGTAGAGCAGGATGAGCATGCAATTCAAACATCCTGTGATTATCTCTTATAATACTGAGCTTTTAAAATTTCGCCCATTGCTGTTTTGGGTAGCCCCCTGAAGGAGTTCAGGAAATGAAATTGGTGGGTTAGTCTGCCGATTCAGTGTCAGTACAGTTCCACTTTAGCAGAAGTCTCTTTTTAACAGAAGTACTCCCACCCATCAGCAAATCAGTAGCGGACCAAGCCAAAACTATGTATTTTCAAATTAACTTTTGGTAGGAAGGTTCCTCAGTGTCTGGGATTCACAAAACTACGTTGATTTGTAGGCTTTTCAAAAGTGTGAGTTGTTGGTTGCTAGATTCATTTGAGTGGATTATATACACTGAGCAAGTTCAAAATGAAAGCAACTTTTAATCTGACAACGTAGAGAGAGTTGACTTCTGAATTCTAACGCTGTGAACTTTTATTTTTTTTTTTTTTTCTTTTTCATATGAGTTTGTCTGATTAATAATCTCTTGGTCCAGCAGTTACTTGAGATTCTTCCCTGAGCTGTAAAAGTTAAGGATCTGGCTCAATAATTCCTGCCTCCAGACTGCTGTGTTAGAGGATTCTGCTCTGCACTTTTCTCTTGTTTGTACGGGAGAGGTTCTTTTTGAATGACATCAAATACACAAAAAAATTTAGAAGTAAATTCCATGAACCCTGTTATATAGGTACTAATTTAGGGATCTCTTTTATGTTGTGCATGTGGAGTGTGAAATGCTAATGGCCTATACTCAAACTCATAATAATTTTTTGATTGAGAAAGATTTTGGCATACTGATTCATCTGTTTGCTTGCCTTTCCCTCTGGCTTTCAGAGACTTATCTGATTGGCAGCTATGAATTTATGGCATGCAGTTTACAGAAAACTGCAGCAGAAAAATATTCTGGCATCGCACATGAGCTTTTGATGTACTAGTCTTTTATGCATGTACAGTATCAGCTCACAGGGCGTGATATTTTATTATGTGAGTGAATACACAGCAGTGATATACAACTATAAAGGACCTGGTCTTCCAGGGAGGCAAAGATTAAAACAGATTTTAGCACTCTAAACTCAGTATGGTAGTTATTTCTAAATCTTATTAAGTGATGGCATTTTTAGATTATGGTGGATAATACTGTACAGATTTTTGTTGTTGTTGTTGTTGCTGTTAGTAGTAGGACAAGGGGGAATGGTTTTAAACTGAGACAGGGGAGATTTAGGTTAGATATTAGGAGGAAGTTTTTTCACACAGAAGGTGGTGACGCACTGGAACAGGTTGCCCAAGGAGGTTGTGGATGCCCCATCCCTGGAGGCATTCAAAGCCAGGCTGTATGTGGCTTTGAGCAACCTGGTCTGGTGGTTGGTGACCCTGCACATAGCAGAGGGTTTGAAACTCGATGATCATTGTGGTCCTTTTCAACCCAGGCCATTTTATGATTCTATGATTGTTTTCCATGGAGACAGCACATCTGTCATATCCATTAGTACTGCACTATCCAAACCTTTAGAATACTTGAGCAGACAACCTCAGTGAGAATGACTGTGCATTTCAGCATTTTCAGATGTGTTTAAGAATTCAATATATCTTTCTATCTATTCTTTTAGTTCACTGGAGGGTCGCAAAGCACAACTAGTTCTTTTAATGCTGTGCAAGCTGAAACAAATTTGGTTCCCAGGCATACGTATGCCAGTGAGAAACTTCAGAAGTCAGGTGTCTCTTGGTATAAAAACTTACGTACCATCCTAGCCATTCGTTTATAGATTCTGTTTTTAAGAATGCTAGTCATTCTTTCCCACTGAATACTGTAGGTATTGAGGTATTTGGCTTTCCTACTGTCTGAATATATGTATGCATTTATATAACAACACAAATAACCTTCTCTGGCTTTGGAATGTAAGAGACGGAGAAACAAAACAAAAGAACAGATCAGAAAATGAAAATTTGGGCCAAGGGATTAATTTGCATTCAAGTTTGATATTTATTATACTGATATGTGTTTTAAGTATCTTAATGGATTCATTTTTCTCTGCAGATGAGATACGCTCCTACTTTGGTGAAACCATTGCTCTCTACTTTGGCTTCTTAGAGTATTTCACGTTTGCATTGATTCCGATGGCTGTCATTGGAATTCCTTACTATGTGTTTGCATGGGAAGATTATGACAAATACGTAATGTTTGCCACATTCAACCTGCTATGGTCCACTGTGATCCTGGAAGTTTGGAAGCGGATTTGCGCTGCGATGACCTACCACTGGGGGACACTGTTGATGAAGCGGCAGTTTGAAGAACCAAGGCCAGGTTTCCACGGTGTTTTGGGTATCAATCCTGTCACTGGGAGGGAGGAACCAGTGTACTCAAGTATTAAGAGACAGTTACGCATTTATCTGGTGTCTGTACCATTTGTGTGCCTTTGCCTCTACTTCTCACTGTATGTGATGATGATCTACTTTGACTTGGAACACTGGGCTCTGGATTATCATGAGGAGAATAAGTCCACTTTCAGCAGCTTGATGCTGTATGTGCCCAGTATCATATATGCTGTCGTGATTGAAATTATGAACCGTATCTATAGGTATGCTGCTGAATTCTTAACATCATGGGGTAAGAAAATTATTTATTATTTTTACATTATAATTTAGAATCACAAATGTTTAGGACTTACTTTACTATGGGGTAAAAGAGTTGGCCATTTTCACTTCCTTCTTTTATTCCAAGTGTTATGAGACTGCAGTTTCATGTTTGGTTTATTTTGGTCTGAGTCTAGCAGAAGGGATGATCATGCCTACCTCTTCAACCTCTCAACCTCTCTCTGATGCCAGAGTCTCCCTTCTCTGAATTAGCTCTTTCTTAGGCTACATCAGCCATAGTGCTTGCCCAAGGGAGGAGGTAAGATCATCGGGGTTGGAGATTAGAGGCAGATATCTTTGCTCCATAACCTGAGTTTGATGAATACATCTTTGTGTACTGATACATCATTGCAGAGGATAGAGGCACTAAGATAATAGAACAAAATCTAAAAACATTAACAAAATTGTCTTATGATAATGTTTGTGTATATTATATGTATAATGAAGATTGAGATTTCACATCCCTATCAAAACATTTTCTTCTGGGCACTCTCAGAAGAGAGTGAAAAGGATGAGGAGCTCATCTGGTTGTCTCCCACCTGGCGTATTTTCAGCTAAGATCTGACTTAAGCAATTGAACTGCCAAAGCATAGGAAAAATTCTGGGTATGGGGGCTGGAAACCAGAGGAGTTGCAGGCACTGTGCATTGCCATCGCTGCTACTAAAGAAATGGTGGTACAGTATAAATTGTTTTTGCCATAAATTATTGGAGGAACTATTCCTCATATACTACTACTAAAATGATTTCTAGGTGGAAAAAATGTTTATGTTTTGTATAACAAAGTTTAGTATGTTCTATGTGCTCTGCTGTTTACTAATGAGTAATTTTGTTGATATTTTAGAAAATCACAGGCTGGAGTCTTCATATCAGAATCATTTAATTCTGAAGGTTTTAGTGGTAAGTAGGTAGTATGAGGAGTAAAAGGGAACTTGTTACGTGTTTTATTAGTATTTTCCCAGCATTCCTGCCTTGACTTTCAATTTTGTTCAGTGCCAAATAATGGCAGTTGCAATGGTTGCAGTAACTGCTAGGCTGTATAGATATCTTGTTTTATATTGCACGGGTTTGTTGTTGCTTGTGAATTGATTGTTCTTTCATTAGGATTCTGGATGTGTAAATTTGTCTCTTAATTGATGCAGTCCTGGCTCCAATTGGGAACAGTTCCTTTTGGTTTTTGTAACATTTTATGGTACACTGTATTTTAAGAAGTTCACACATTAACTTGCATTTGTACTAACGTTCAGCCAGCTAATCAGAGGAGACTGGATATACTTGTCCATTATTCTGCTTGTGTACAGCTTATAGTATGTACTGATATATTTACCTTGGGCCTCTGAATAAGTTGCTTTTGCGTGCGTATGTATATACTATAAACTGCATAGGAGAGGATTTGGTGCCTGTATTGATTCTAAGAGACTGTATTGTAAATCTTGAGAAAAGTTCTTTTGTACTGCAGTGCCTGATTATGATTTTTCAGGTACAGTACTGTGACTTATTTCTCATTTTAGCAGTAGGGAATATTTTTCTTGGTCATAAAACCTCCTGAACTGAGTAAACGTCATGTTAACATAAATTGAGGAACAGTTATACGAATCTAAAGGGATGTGTTCCAACAAATACATTTTGTCAAGATTTTTATTTTAAAAAGTCATTACCCTGAACTAACATCAGTGCCAAATGATAGAAGTTAAGTAGATGACATGTGTTTAAAGTGTTCACATTTCTTAATTTACATGTATAACTCGTTGTATATTGTGCTTTAGGAAGGCATTAAGGTAACTTAATGAAAATCTGAGTAGGATCAATAGGATCAGAATTATTTTTGCTAATGAAGTTTTAAAAGTGATAATGAAATTTAATTCAGTGGACAGTTTGTATCTGTGTGGAATCAGAGTAACTGTTAGAGGATACTTTGTATTTTTTTTCTCAGGCCATGAATTTCTTACATAATAACAACAGATATTTTTATTTGCAGTTCAACTTCTTGAATTGTTTTGCATCTCTCTTCTACATTGCTTTTGTGCTGTTTGATATGAAACTTCTGAGACAGGTGAGTTACTCAAACATTAAAAACAATGATGCAGCTAGCAAAATAAAGGATTGCTTGAAATAGCACTGATTTTTTTTCAGTTGTTTTTCTAACTATGTACATGTGTGTATTGTCGTTGTCAAGTTTATATTTTCTTATGAATACATCTCCATATTTCAATTCATCTTGCACAGCTGCAGAATGATAACAAAGTCATGTAGAACAATCATTTTTCTCCTTGCAGATGAAAAAAAGAAATTGATTACGCCCTCACACTGATGAGGCTGGAGAATTTTCATTTCCCCTTCTTTTCCTTTATGTTAGAAAGCGTTTTTCTTTGTAGTGTTCCTTTTGAGAGGCTCCTGAGCATAGGAGTGTTATGAAGTTTATTACTGCAGTGTATGGCTGTATGGTGAACAGGTATTGGATTGGAAAGATTATGCTGTTACAAAGTAGACGTGAAATAAAGATTTTTACCTGTGTCCTGGGCTCGCCAAAAGGTTCCCAGAGGGAGGATCTCCAGATAGAGATCCTTTCTCCTGGGGAGTCAGCCCTTAAATGGGGTCTAGGAGGTCACTCAGGTGAAACTGCGTTCGCCTGTGCCCCTGCAGCTGACTCAGCACTCACCTCAGGTAGTCACTCAGAGGTTCAGGCTGTGATTCAACAGTTCCCATACACTGGAGTGAGAAATTGAAAATAAATAGAAGCAACAATAATTTGTCATTGATATTTTAAATCAGCTTTCTGTTGTTAATAGTGCTTGAACTCAAATGTATGAAAACCAAGTAAAAGTAATTATTCCTTTGACCGTAGAAACTTAATGTGTATTCTTTTAAAGTCCATTGTTTAGCTCTGTTAATGATAAATGATGTATTCTTAAATGTTTATCTTTAGCTGTCATTGGACTTTCTATACAGTTTCCAAGACACATGAAGATCCACTAAAGAGTTAATTTTCTAAAGACCTATTTAGTTACTTCTAGTGTTGCAAAGAAAGGGAACTAGAGCAGCTGTACTTCTCACTTGCTATTGCTAGTTTTATTATGCTGGCTAATTTTGTTATAGTGTAACAACTTGCAATGTTAATGGAGCACACAAAATTGGAAACGATCATACTTATTGCAGGTCTTTTAATTACTATTATTATTTTTTTTTAGAGCTTGGCCACTTTGCTGATAACTTCACAGATCCTCAATCAGTTTGCAGAATCCCTACTTCCCTACTGGCTCCAGAAGAGACACGTGAAGAAGATGAAGAAACACACACATTCTCTGAAAACAGATACGGACCTGTCATTGGTTGAACAAGTCAACTTGGAAAAAGAAATGGGCACCTATTTTGTACGTTGAATATACTCAAATGTTGTTTGGATATATAGTTTGTTAGATTATATGTTGCTAAAAAGTGGTTTCAGGTGAATTGTTGTTAGCTGCAACGTAGTACATTAGAATAGAAATAGCTATTTTATTTCAGAAGGAACTCTGAATATGTGGTAAGTATAGTTTGACCTCTTGGCAATAGCCATAATGTTCTTTTTAGAAACAAAGGGCAGAACAGAGTAGGGAATTGCTTGTTTCTCATTATAGAATGTGATAGCAATTGTTGGTTTTGAAAGAGTAGATCATTTTTGTCAATTCACTGAGGGATAAACTACACTTGTAGACTCCTGGTGCCCAAATTATATCTTGCAAGGGAAACCCTGGTGTCTAGATTTTATTATTATGTAGTGGAACTTATAATTCTTACTACTTACTGAATTGATCTCTTGTTATGTCCCCCAAACACCAAAAGATGGATTACTATGTCCATAGCAAAGGCCCTTCATTATGCTTGGAGCAGTCATCTTTTTCCACTATTTGTTGTCTTCTGAATTATTTTTAGCCCTAGTAGTAAGGGCTACAAGGGCTACAAACAACAACAACAACAAAACCACCAAGCAGCAAAAATGTAACTGTGTGTTTCTTCTACTGAAAGACTTGGGTACTCCTGTTTTCTTAAGGATGTCAAATTTTGTTTGTCAGTCTCTCTGTCAGCTATTTCTGCTTCTCTGTCTCTGTTTAACACTCAGTAGAGATTTCTTGTTCCTTGGAGCCTGTTTACACCTTCTGGCTTGGTCCCAAAAGTGTTTCCACTGGTACAACAGATGCTGCAGTCCTGGAATAGCCCCAACTGCTATACTTGCTGTCTTCTACATTTCTCTTCTCCTAATCCCAGCTGTGTTTCTGGCCATCTCCTGTGCTGGACTTGGCAGTCATCGTTCACAAAGACAACATAAAACTACTGTAAGAGTTACGTTGATGAGCACATTAGCCTATGCAACTTAGGTGTTTCTGACTGCTTGGCCCAGCAGCTTATTATCAGTCTGCGGCTTTATGGTGCGCTGGATCTGATACAGTGCATAATCCCAGTTATGTCAGCACAAAGGGGTGGGAAAGAAATGACTGCATAAGGAGCTGCCTAAACCAGTGTTATCATAGAAGGGGGGATGTGTGTAACATGCCCCGAGTTTCCAAGGTACAAGGACGAGCAGTGTGGCATGGGGAAAAGATGAGAAGAGGTGCTTTTGTTCCTGCTTTTGAACTGATACTAGATTAAACTGCCAATTAAACTATAGCCTAAGAAGGAGTATTTTTACCTGAGTCAAGAAATGGAAGCAGGCAGAAGAGACCAACTCTTTAGCCCAGTACTACTGCTGGAAGCTCTTACTTATTGAAACTACAGCTTTGGCATTTGCGCTGTCTTCATAGCTGTTTCTGACGGCTTCATAGTCAGCGAGCAAGTGACAAACAACACAGCATCAGGTCATCAATTTTACCTGAGTTGTTTTTAGGATTTCCTTCTCACCGTCCACAAAGTTTTAAGTTATATTTGTATCGTCTTATTAGGTTAAACTGGTAACTACTGCAAGTATAGTCAGAGGGGTTTTAATGCTTTATGCCTTTACAGAGTAAGAGTTAGATGTAGATCATGTACTTTTTATGTAAAAGGTAGAGAACATCAGAGTTAGAAATTTATTTTGTAACGTGGGAGTACCATGAAGTGGGAAATGGAAATACTACCTTTGTAGTTGAAAAACTGTACAAACATTCCACTGGGAGCATTGGTATTTCTCACTTTATATATGGGGAGGTAGATTGACAGAGAACATGCTTGTCTTACACTGTCTTACAGTGGACAGCACAGCAGAAATCTCCAAGCTAGTGTCTCATTTGGTAAATCAGCATGGTCCAGCGAGGAGCCCAAAAACATGCCAGCACAGGTCCAAGGGCTATGAATTGAAAGCAGGCATTGACTTGCCTGACCAAATAAGCTCTGCCTCCTAAACTTGAACTGACTTCTGGTTCCGAGCTGGCACATACAATGCCAGTGTGGTGTCTGAATCCCGCTGGCCAGTGCTTCTTGCAGATCAGATGTATCTGCACCTGTTGTGTGGTCATACCTTGAATAATTTTCCAAGGGGAAACAACAGGTCATTTGTGGGGTTTTGACTTTGCCTTTGAGTTGCCCACTTCTTGCCTCAGTTTCAGTTCAATACACAGTGTATTTGATGCCTTAGATTTTAATTTGAATCTAAATATTTTGATTGTGCTGTAGTTGTGAATATGCATTACTAGACCACTTGTTTCTGAGTGTTGAGCTGTCAGCAGAAAAGAGTATTACTAAAATTACATCTGTCACAAGGGGGAAGCATTTGACTGTGTTTAGTAACTGAGGAGTTCAGCAGGAGTGTTGATGGAATTCTGCATTTCAAGATCTTTTCTTTCCTTTTCCTTTCTTCACTTACCCTTTAATATTCTAATTTCTCTTTGCCATCCTTGCCCTCTCCCCTCATCCCCTTTTTTGTGTCTCTCCAGCTTTTCACCTGATTCAAGGCATAAAAGCTTCAACTTGTAGTCCTTGTTTCACCAGTTTCTCTCCTAGTTCATTTTGAATCCTGAGTTGCTTTGTTGATTGTTTCCTTGATGCCATAGATTGTGCTGCTCCTGTGGCTAGGGCAACAGGAGGTTGATAATAGTGATAATAGCACAGTTAACATCCCATCAGATGTTTCCTTCGTAAAGTGTCGTAAATCAAGTAGGAAAAAAGTAAATGCTCGTTTTATTTTCAGACTGCTGTGCTGATAAGTCAGTAGGTACTGAGCAAGAAAATGAGAAGAAAGCAGTGGAAATGCTGTGCAGTTACCAGGGGGAGGATTATAAAGAGACACACTGCTCCTTGCTTGAAACATGTAACTGATAGCAGGGACAAATGTGTGGCTGCCACTCCAGTGAGTGATGCTGCATGAATGCCCCTAATGAAGACCTTGATAAAATTCAGAGTTCATACAGGAAATCTCTATGGAAAAAAAATATCTCAGTGATTTTAAATGTTGTATAGCTCCTCAAGGTCTCGCCTGCAGAGCAGACCTGGTCATATGTGAGACGTGAAAATGAGCTTGAATGAGGAATGTAGCTAGTGAGTGGCCTATGTTGATTTCTGAGCTTGCTGGCTTCTACTGCCCATTTCCTAGAGCAAGAGCACTAGGTGCTAGAGGTGGCAGTTGGTTTAACTGTCACCAGCAGAAAGGTTAGAAAATCGTGTCTATGATGCATGGAACCAGAACGAATGTTATAGTTCCTGTACTAATCTCAGTTACTGTCAAGTCTTTATTGATAATTTTGTTGGTTCATTTATTTCAGTTTGAGAGAGAAGAAAATGTGTGGGTCTGGATGAATACAAAATAGCTGTATGCTCGCTTAAGTAGTTCATGATATTTCATTCAGAGAACGCATTGAACAAAATCAATCCTTTTCTTTAGAAATCATTGGTTTATTCTTCACTTTCATGAATAATTGCTGCAATCATAGAAAACTGTTATTAATACAACAAAATTAATATGTAAATATGTATAAAGACCTACATGTGGATACTTAATCAGCATTTAAGTATCCAAATTCTTGATTCAAAAATAAGGAGATGGATGCATTGCAGATTTGCCAGAATAGGGCTTTTTGTTTGCATTAATTGTTCCTTTCAGATGCCAGTGCTACATTTTTTCATTTTAGCCTTCAAGAAGGCAATTAATTCTGACATTCTCATTTGAAATAGATGTGCAGAAATATTAGAAAAGAATTGCCTGTTTAAAACCTATGTTTCTGGTTAGATTTTTCCTGGACAATCTGAAGTACTAGGCCTACTTTTAAGAGCCATGTGAGGAGAATGTTCTGCCAGTTTACATGAACGATGCTGTTTTCTTGTCCCACACTGTTCTTCCAGTAGCTGTTTCACCAGAATAGTGACTCAGATAGGGACTTAGAGTGAGTCTGTTTATACAGTTACTTCATATACTTTTGTAATAAGGATAAGTGAACATTACAGAAAGTGCATTAGGCAAAAGGAAAAACCTTGGCCTCCACATATGAAGAAGTTTTGAATAATTTAGTATTGTAAGAATTACTGGAGAGGATGTATTTTTTTCTACTGTTGGTCATTCCCACACAGATGATTTGACGTGAGGAGCCATGTTTACAGCTATATTATTAATTCCACATCTTCATGTATTTTTTGTGAGTAAATGTTGCTCTTTTTTTTTTTTCTTCCTGTTTTCCAGGGTACTTTTGATGATTACTTGGAGCTGTTTTTACAGTTTGGTTACGTCAGTCTTTTCTCCTGTGTTTATCCGCTGGCCGCTGTCTTTGCAGTGTTAAACAACATCACAGAGATATATTCTGATGCCTTAAAAATGTGTAGAGTTTACAAGCGTCCATTTGCAGAACCCACAGCAAATATCGGTGTTTGGCAGGTAATCTTTGTTTCTTTCTTTTTTAATCATTCATTATAAATGACGTTTCACCAGATTTAAGCTGTATGTTTCATCAACTGTTCTTAGCTTTTAGTAGGTTTTTTGTCATCTTCAGCGTGTTATGATATTATTCCCTCTGTAGTATGTTTTGTGAGGTTTTCAACCACATGTAATTTTCAGTTGCCTTTGAAAAGAAAGTAAGTCCTTTCATTAGTCCTTGTATGCATATATGTTGTGATTCTGTTGCAATACCAACAAAGCAAAGCTGCCAGATACTGCCTAGCAATTTATAGCAAAAGTATTCTGAAATTGGTAACATCTGGGGCAATCTCAGAAGCATGGAGCTCATCTCCTGTAGTTTCAGAGAATTGAAGAATGATAGGTAAGTACTCTGAATCCTGAGTCATGCTTGGCTGTGTGCTCTCGTGGTTACTGGTACTCAGACTGACTAATTTTGAAATAGCTTAGATCTGTGTGAAGAGGCTGTACTTTTCTATAGAGGTGTAATCTACTTAAACAGTTCTACACTAGAAGAAGTTGGTTAAGGATTTTCTGACCTCAGTTGTTTAATGGTGTGATTGTGCTAGCACCAGCTAGTTTGGGACACCCTGAGTGGACTGTGATAGTAAGCTGATTCTGGCCGATAAAAACTCTGCAGAACTGTTTCTGCTAAGAAAGAAGGTGTTTCTGCTAAGAAAGAAGGATAGTCAGTCATATCCAAAGATGAAAGTTTTCTGTAACAGCGATGTGAAGTAGGCTGGAGGAAAGATCCAGGAGATGATCTTTATTCTAGCTTAAGTTTTCCGTTGATGCATGATGAAGATAGAGGACAGAATAAACCAGTAGTTTGTTTAATTTGACTTTAGTAATCTATTTTACATGGAAAGTTAGAGCATTGGCTGAAATATTTCTGTTAAAGAAATACTGGAATTATTTTACCTTGGGAGCTGAGTCAACAGCTTACTGTCAAGGAGAAAGTTACTTCTGCTAATTCATTGTGATAATTGCTAGGTTTCCATATCAGCTTTTCTCATTCCAGAGAGGACCGTGGAAAGAGTAAGCATTGTATTGCAAATTGTCATACTATATTTTCAGGCATTTTGTGGGAACTCTATACACAAGAGCTTCTCAGACTTGCGTGTGTTTAAATGTAAACCTTTCTTTCAACAAATTCAACATCTACATTCAGCTTGAAAAACTGCTATTTTAGAAAGGTTCTGAACCATCTCTACATTCTCTGATTGTTTAACATAAGGACAAAACAAGTGCTGGGGCAGTTAATTCCTCTAGTTTTGCCTTTTTTCTTTTATTTTGAAAGAAATACATGTTCAGGAGTATAACTGTAGAAGGATACACAGTCTTTTGTGTGTTCAGATTGAGTCATGAGGATACCAAGGTTAAGATTGCTTTCCTGACCATGTCTTTTGTTATTTTTTTTTTTCCTGGAGGATTATTCTGAATCTTTTCAGGAGGTGATTTGATATTACCTCCATCTAGGGTGTTACTGGTCTTCCAATACACATACACACACAGATACATTAAATTACAGAAAAATTCAAGGTTGCCAGGTGTGCTTTGTGGTATTACAGACCTTGTTGTGGTCGTGCTGTTGCCTGTTTTTATGGTTGACGTAGCATAAATGACTTGCCAAACCAGTCTACATTATAGAAGTCAAAAGATGGAGAGAGAGAGAAAAAAAAAAAAAGTAATGACTTTCCTGAGGGTTTTATAGAGAGGGAGGGAGAAATTTTATGGAGCACTTTGGGGACTGGTAATTCAGAGACACTGGTCATAACTGTGAATGTGTTTGTGTCTTATTTCAGTTGGCTTTTGAAACTATGAGTGTAATATCAGTAGTTACTAACTGCGTACTGATTGGAATGTCTCCACAAGTGAATGCCCTTTTCCCGGACTCAAAAATGGATCTTGTTTTGACTGTGGCATTGGTAGAGGTAAGTCTGACTTCAAATAGTGTTCAGATAGATGTTTTTGTAGGAAACAACACGAAGAACAGTGGAAACTATACCAGTGAGTAGATAAAAATCTGCTCATTTTAAAAGGATTTTAAAGCTTTCTCTGCCAAATAAGTGTAAAAACCTTGCTTTATTTTCTGTGCTTTCATGTACTGTGAATGTTGTTGCTATACTTTTATAATGCATTCTTCATCTTTATGAATATTTCTCATAATGACTTACCTGAAACAAGTATGTGTAAGATCTAAGTGATTGTAAGACCATTTGAATTTTATGTTTTCCTAGTTGTATGTAGTTAAACACTTGAGTTTATTCTCAGGCAAATGGGTGGCCATTTTATACCTTAACAGATTGTAGATCACTGTCCTTATGCATCTTTCTATTGGAAATTTCTTGCAAGAAATGTAAATTATTTAAAAATGATGTTATTTTAGCTTTTAGGAATGTGGGTTACTTTTCTGTGTTGTCTGTGTATATTGTTGAATTGCCTTATAGAGGTATAGCCTCTATAATACTTCTGTGTTGTTGTTACAGATGTTGTAGATTATGAAGTGAATTATGTGCTTGCTTCAAGTTTGCAGATAACTCTAGATATTAATCACAAGTCAACTGGTTTACTGAAGTTCAAGTCTATGGACAACCTGATACATTTTTCTGTTATGCATGTGAGAACATTTGCATTAGCCTCGGTGAGATGTTTGAATGTAAAACTAATTTGACGATTTAAATGCAGCATTCTGATTAGTTCATTGCTAGATAGTATATCTAGAGAGGTCATGTTACAAAAACTATGTGACTAAACGTTACCAGAGTGAAGTTTTAATGTCCATCTGGTCTCTGAGCAGACCTCTGTTTCTTGATAGGCAATAGGAGAATACCAGCATTTTTTCTCCCTCAATTTAAATTCTGCTTATGTGCAATCCTGTACCATTGTGCAATTCCTGTGCTTTAATTAGGTAGCTCTTGGAATTCATTTTAAACAGTACATCTCAAACACATTATCTATGAATCATATGGAAAGGAGGATAAAACAAATAAAGGAGTAAATGAAAGGAAGAACGTTTGAAAAGATAAATTAATCCTGAAGGGAGGAATGACAAGAATGTTCTTTTATATGAAGAAACAACTTGGACAAAGCTACTTATCTAGAGCAAACTACATTGTATGAAGGGACAAATAGAGGGTAATGCTAGATGAGCCAGAGAGAAAAGGCAGCTGTTTGGTTATAGAGAAGTCAACTTTTCATTTCCTTATTAGTAAAGAGTAAACTTCATAGTGCACTTGTCAGAAAAGATTTATTTAAAAAATGGTTTTGATCATAAGTACCCAGTATGCTTAATACTTCAAAGTGTGCTGGTTTAATTCTTTCTGCTGTTTTTGTGTTGTTATAAACTATTCATTGTCAGAAATACGAGACAAAAAACAATCTGCAGCCTAACGAGCCATATATGACTTTTTAAATATTGTTGGTTATAAACAATTCCACAACTGTTGCATCTGAAGTTTCAAACATCAGCAGTGTCCCGAGGGACAGACTTGCAGTGTTCTTTAAACAATATTTCACACTTTCACTGGTTTGCTTTCTGAGGAGTCAGAGCAGTGCGGGTCATACGGCTCTGCAAGAAGTGTTGTAACACAAGGTACAGGGTGTCATTTGCAACAGTTCTCCCAAGTGAAAGACATTCTGAATATCTATATCTGTATGTAAAATTACAAAAGTGAATCCAACGGGAATAATTTTTCCTTCTGTTGAAGGCAGTTTCCATTGGATAGATAGACGTGTTCTTGGTTACAGTAATAATTTTTACCAGTAGTTCATGGAAGGTTTTTCAAGTTAAAACACTGATTTCAAAAGGTAGAGAAAGGAAGGGAGAATGACTAGATGATGTGGGACTGCAGTCAGTTTCCGCAGCCGCATGATTTTTGGTGGTCTAAGGACATGGGTATATTTTTGCCTTCTCTTCCAGGGAATCTATTTTATCCGTTACACTGGCATTTTCTTTTATCTGGTGCGTGATGAATCAGATCAGGGAACTGATTTGACAGAAGCTGTCTGATCCAGTTCACTGTTGCAAGGAAGAAGGGCAGAAACAGTGCTATATGGAAGGCAGCGTTGCCCCTTACATCAGGGCTGTAGGTTTCTGCTGGATTAAATTTGTGGAACTTGAGCACCACAGAGTCTCTCCTGTAAATCTTGCTTCGTCTAGAGGAAGATATCTAACCTAGGAGAGGAACACAAATCTTATGTTATTGACACTATCCCCACGCACATTTGCTGTATTTATTAATGGTTGTTATGCATATTACTTGTAAAAACAATGCAGACACAGAATACATTACACAAAGTCTCTAATACAAACCTGATGCTTTTTAAGCATATCAGTGTCAGGGTAGGAAAAAATTCTGTTGCATTTGCCAGCTTGTCAACAGAAGAGCTTTTTAGATCACCTGCTAGAGATTTTGTGCAGAAGAATGATAAGAGTTATTTTACTTTCTGGTGTTTGCCGCAGATGGAGGTGAGAATTTTACGGTGTATTTGTGCTTTGTTGACAGCCATTTGGCAGGCAGTGTGAAGATGTTAAGGAATATAAGAAACTTTCTGTAGGCTATGTATGCTTTCACGTGTTCAGTGGATGGGGTTACCTACTTAA
Organism: Bambusicola thoracicus; assembly: GCA_002909625.1. NCBI lineage: Eukaryota > Metazoa > Chordata > Aves > Galliformes > Phasianidae > Bambusicola > Bambusicola thoracicus. The sequence continues at coordinate 29,914 of PPHD01000178.1, read as the reverse complement.
ATCTTAGCTGTCATTAAATGTTTTTGTCAGGTTTAAGTCATTGAGACTCCGGTTGAATATTTATACCTGTTTTGATGCAAAGCTAAACAGAGGAAGTGTCGTTCTTACCAAGCAAAGCATAGATGGTAACAGTGACCTGAATTTTATTTTTTTCCTAAAAATGTTAGTGCTTACTAACGATGGTACTAATATTCTTTCAAATGAAAATGTGTTCACCTGGCAAGATTTGACATCACTTAGTACAGATGTGAAGAAGAATGTTTGATACTCTTGTAAGCAGTCTATACCAAGCTCTTACAGGTTTATGCAAAATAATTTTCCATTAACAACGCTGAATCTACTGCTACATTTTATGGACATGCATATTATATCACCAAAGCAAGTGCTAATTAAATACAATAAATCAATATACAGTTTATAATAAATAATACCATGCATTAAAATAATAACATTAAATAATGTTGAAGTATTAAAACAGTGATTTTCCTTTTTGAACAGTTGACCTATTTTCATCAATCCAACATCTGCTTCCATGGCAACATAGTTTGAACCTGGAGCAGAATCATTTAACTCCCCTCTTTTACTTATGGATGGATGCTAAGTGAGTGAAGCAAGTGCAGTTTTCAAACAAAGAAGTAGATGTAAGTCCTTCAAGTGGGAAACAATGGGCCCTAATTATCATTCTTCTAAAAGAGTTAAGTCACATAGTTGGTTTAGTTCTTCAGGCTCTACCATAGATACATATTTTCTTTGTGGACCACCTGTGCAAAGTAAGAAGCAAGGTTAAAACAAGGTATAACCTTAATTCAGCAGCACTTCTGTTTCTTTTTTCTTTGAAAATTAGTGTCACAGAGGTTTATTCTTGAGAACTCCTAAAAATTATGAGTCTAAATTAGAAAGAAGAATGCTAATGAAACTGCTTTCAGATCTGCTCTGAAAGCTGAGTTCCAGATATCATTTACATGTGCAACACTTAGTAGTAGAGTGGTTGTTGTTTTTGTTTTAAATGATCCACCAATAGGAGTGTTTTGAAACAGTGTTTGTAAAATATTTATACCAATGTATCCTAAACTCCAAAAGTTAACTCATTTTGTATCCAGAACTCATATGGTAAACTTTTATTCAGAAGTGAATGCAGTCAAGATGTTCTACATCACACTGAAGCATTTGTTGTGGATGAGTTTGGAAATGCTGAAGAGTAACAGAGGGCTATTTTGATAGCTGTAATATAAAATCTGACCGTATAGTTTACAAATATGATTTTAGGAAGAATGTAGTTACTTCTGGTATAGATAAAAATGAGGACTGTAGTGTAAGGATAGGGCTAGGCTATTTGTCGAATTCTCTTTTCTAAGTTAAGCGGAGCCAGTTCCTTCATCCTTCCTTCATGTGTTAGGTTCTTCAGCCCTGTAAGCTTGGTGGCTTTCGACTTGGCCTCCTCCGGATTTTCAGTGGCTTTGTTTGCACTTATCTCCTGGTAACTTTCTGCCACTTGCAGTAGGTGTTCTTTCTTTGTCCTCAGTGCATTTGCTCTTTAATCAGGGGAAATTAATGATCGATTTTGAAGACGCGTGGACAACACAGCTTTCTTGCTGCTGAAACTTTTCAGCAATGGTCTTCAGAGATTTGCTTATCCATCTGCTTCTGCTTTCCTGTGGCAGCGTAGCCTTTTCATTCTGGTAATGCATACTTGCATGCATGTATACTGCTTGAGGGTGTCTCATTTATAGTGTCAAGTTGGAGTACCGCTACTTCATTTGCAGCTTGACTAGTTTGTCAGTTTTCAGGTACAAATATAAATACTATTTACTGATAAGTATTTGATGTGTGGATTAAATTAACTTCCGACTGACAGTTTGATTTGACATAAAGAAGGTAACTGTAGAAAAAGTGATTATCTCTGGTGAATAAATATTAATTGGAAAGCTATATGGTTCTTTTTCTGAAACGTTTAATGATAAGATATAAACCTTACTGATAGCTTTACAGATCTTTTTTAGGAAAGTACTTAGTAAGCTTACTCATCCAGTGTTTTATTCTAGTAACACAGATATTATAGCCAGCACCCATCTTGCCTGCTATTGTGATGAAAATAGGAAGATGTAGAAAGACTAATGGAAAAATGTACTTTATATAAATTGCTAAATTACTTGGTTCATTGACGTATGCATACGTAAAATAATTCTGCGTTGTTACCAATTCTGCATGTTAAAAAAGGTTAATCCAAGCCACTGGTGATTTCAATTAACATATTGTTTCCATTTGAGAATTCCTCAGCAACGAACAGCTTAATATGGATAGGAAATCAAATCCAAAAGTCTTCTTTAAAAAAAAAAAAGAAAATATGCTTTCATTTTTAATAGTTTACAAAATGTTCATTTGACTTCTGCATTGTATACGAGACTTATAGGTAAGCCACTGCAAGTCGATTTATTCATAGATTTGCAATTCAGAGCCATAAAAATAGCTTTTTGATGTTTAAATTTCAAGCTGAAACCATGTGAAAAGTTACTGCAATATGCAGAGTAGCATTACTTAAAAACAACAGCTGGAAGTTTCTGAAGGGTACTGCACTATAAAGTACACATATATATGTGTATATATAAAGACACAGCATACTGATCCTTCAGTTTATTTCAGGAGGTTCTTGGAATTGTAGGTTTAGTTTGAAAGTGAAGACGTCAGATATTTTAGATATGTTAATATTCTTTTAACAGGGGAACAGATTGCTTCTCAGATTTTTCTCACCTCAGTGAAAGGTTCAACTTCTCAAGGAAGAAGGATTTATAGATTTGTCTATTTAAAATTCTGTAAAATGCTTACTGCTGAACCAAATTCCTGCAACCGTATCAATGAACTAAAAAAAAAAAGACAGTTTTGCAGACTGCACATGAACACAAAATGGTTTTAGTTCCAAAATCAAACTTTATCACAGTTCTTTCTATTGCCATCTCGCGTGGCTTTTGCTGTTATTGTTGGATTGGGCATTGCTGTTTTTTTTTTTTTTTTTTTTTTTAATTTTTCAATTTATGGCAAAATAAATGAAAGTAAACATGAGAAAAGTTCTTAGACCTGTGTGAGTTTATAGAAGCTGGTTGTATTTCCTAGCATTCTGGTATTAGAGAAATGAAAACGCATATTAACATCTAGCGAAGCTAGGTCGGATCACTGATTTATTTAGGCCAAATGGCAGTGGAGGACGAAGGAAGGTTGTATTCATATAGCTAACTGTGCAGGCAAGTTTCCTCAGAATTGGTTCTCACACTTTGTTTATTTGTGGTGTGAGCCTTTTTAAGGTTTACTCATGACTGAAAATGACATAGCCAGACCTGCCTATGGAAGCGTACAGTGCATTTATACAATGACGGATCCTTTTTTTTCAGAAGAACTTCAATTATTTTGTAGTAAGAAGCTAGTTAATTTAGACAAGTACTTTTAATATATCCTACCTTTCTAAGTCACTGCCATGTGTGTAGGTTCTACCCTGGATTTTTCTAGCTTTTCTCTGCTCTTTTTTTTTTTTTCTTAGTTGTGTTTTTCCATGTAAGGTCTAATTCTAAATTAGGCACTGCCAGCGTGGGTGTGACATGATAGTAGAGGTTGAGAAATCAGTGCCATGGGAAGTACTCTAAGAAAAGAGAAACAACAGTAGCAAAACCTGAATCTTCTTTTGCTGTCAGCCAGCTGGGAGCAGGAGCAGGGGGCTGCAAAAGGTATGAGGTGCTACTCAGCTAAACTACATGAAATTTCCGGAAGGATCACAGCAACATTTTAACACGTGGGGATTCCTTGACTAGTTTCAGCCAGCGTGAATGTGTCTTCTGGAATTGTGCTTCCTCATGAATTTAACATCATTTGGTAATTACATACCGTATTTTTAAGCCGTACCTATAATAGAAAGAATGACTGGAGAACATACTTCGGGAAGTCTTCCAGGAAGAGAGTGTATTCCTTTGTTACGCTAACAGTGCTTCAGAAGTGTCAACCTGGAAAAAAAAAAAAAAAAAAAAAAAAAAACAGGAGAAGACTGAGTAGGAATATTTTTTTCCATTCCTTCTGGGATTGTGTACGGTTGCCAAAATAAGGCAACTTCAAAAGGCAGTATGAATAGAGAACAGATCTTCGGAGACAATCACAAGACATTTTAAAGAGCTCACAAGAATCAGGCATTCAGATCTCTTTAAAACCCACTTAATTTAATATTGCCCACAAAGAAGCTTCCTTTCATGTGTAAATGTTTTTTTCAGCTCAAGCCTGATCAGGATGTATGGCTTCCTGGCTTGCAGTTGTGACTGTCAAACAAAAGACAAGTTAATACTTATTAATATTCATTGTTTACCTTCCACTTGATTGTTTATTAATTACTTAATGACAAGATGAAGTGTGAACATTTAGAGCCACCTGGCTTTACAGCTATCCCAAAGGTTGGCTTAGTATTTCATGAAACTGAATTGTTCTGTAAATAATGTATTAATTTATTCAGTTAAACTATTTTAAATACTTTTTTGCAAATGTGATATTCATAACTGTCAGAAAAAGCCTGGATAGTAGCATCTGCTAGAGAATACTTACAGCTATAGGATCTAGAAACTGTATTCCCAAACATCAGTGATGCAGTTTGCAAGAGCATTTCTTAGGTACTATTTTTGTTATAAGCCTTCCTTTTTCAGGGGTTGTGATGCTCTCCTTTTTTTCCAAAGTTTTACATAACTCTTTTGTCTAAGGGGATCTTAGTTTAAAATAAAGAAAGAAGGAAAAGAAAATCTGTGTACCACATGAAGATAAATCCAATTTGTCATTTGTATCTTCAAGATTACTGAGAGTGAAAATGAGTGACTCTGAGCACGTAAGGGAATCCCAAGGTAGAAAATGCAGGTTTTGCAGCTGTAATTGGAGAAGAAATAGAGAACAGAAGTTGAATAGAAATGTCTCCAAATGGCAGGAGAAATCCAGTCATCCTTGTGTTGGAGCCTCTGTACTGTCTGTTAGATACAGACACCTCTCTTCAGAGAGTCTTAATGATATGATATTTTGGTTTGCATATTTTCCATCTAGAAACTTGTGGTACAATTCACTTTTATGCATTATTTTCTACAATAACTACTAACACTCTGTGGTCTAGAGTGTTAAGATCTAATTTAGTATTACATTTAATGGCTTTGTTACACAGCTGCTCGATGCAGTAAATGTAATTAGTCATTTATTGGAAAAATGCAGCAGGAGATATCCAATCTCTTCCAGTCTCTTATTAAAAATGTGCTAAATCAGTTGCTATATTTTTCCCCATACCTCAGAAGTCATTCAAAAGCACCATTTGCTTTTTTAAACTGTAGTTTTATTAAAAAGAAATAAAATCAAATCTCTGTCATTAGGTTGGTTAGTTGTGTTGTGGTTGGTCTGTTGTAGTTTATTGGGTTTCTGTTAAGTGCTGAGAACCACCTGTGACACAGATAACTGCAAACTGATTCTGGAACTTAAATTCTTGGAGGCAGTGCAGCACTGGACTGAAAAGCTTGTTGCATACAGAGGTTTTTTTTTAATATTCTCTTTGCGAATGTTTTATCGAATGCAGACTGAAGTTGATCATGAGTCATGATATGAAGTAAATGTCAGAAGAAGTGGGGCTTAATTATTTTTGCGCTGAGTCTTTATCTTATACTGGAAGGAAGTGTCAATCCAGAATGTCACTCTTCTGATCAGAAATTAATGGTGTGATGTGTAAAATTTCAGGGGGATTTTTCATTAACTGTGGCGGTGTGCAAGGAGCCTGGTATACTGCTGCTTTCTATTCCGGTGCCTTGAACGGTGCTTTTGATGTCATGAGAGATTGCTAATGTGTGCCTATAATCGGCTGAACCTCTACACTGAATTCCTACAAAGGAGTTTCAGTTAGAAGCTGCTGAGAATTCATAATCATAACATGTTTGATCAAGGTTAGTTTTAGTCAGAGGATTTGTCATAAGATGTAAAGTGAGTGTGTGTGACTGTGGGTGTGTTATGGGGATTACAGATAAATCAATATCAAATATGAGGGTGTCTATTATTCAACTTGAATATCTTACACTGTTTGCAATACTTGAGCTTATCTCCATCTCACTTTTTTGTTCAGAAGTTCATAACTATTTCAAATTATTTTGTGTGGAACTTGTTTTAAGTTTAGGTGAAAAGGGAGTAAAGGTCATTAAAAGAAATGTTTAATTTTTTACAATCATGTATTATCAAAGAAGTTACTGATCTCAAATACTTCCTTGTTTTTCTAGCTGCTTAAAAGCTTCGTTTTTTTTTAAAAAATGTCTGTACCAGAAGTAATTGGTAACAGATAAAGCATTAATGCATCCTGAAGAACAGTAAGTTGGAAAAGTTGAAGTATTAGTTTAATCTAACACTGGTTGCATTTGGCAGTTCTGCTTTATTTCCTATGTGATTATAGCAGCTACAGGGTCAAGCAAGAGAAATAGACAAACGATGTCTTTCCAGTGGTTTTCATGCCAATTTAAGTAACTAATTTGGGGAAATATCTATTACATTCTTAAGAAACATACTACAATGTGTTTATAGGGAAGATTTGAGGGTCAACTCCTTACATGTGAGTAAAGAATCCACTACACAGCTTATAAAGTGTTTCTGTAAGTGCTTTGATTCCTCTCTGTAATTGCAAGAGACTAAAATTACTTTCAAGTTCTGTCTGCAAACTGTACTTACAGAGCCCAAAGTACATCAGGTAGTGAAAATGATATGTGGCCCTATTTCTCCCCATGTGGATGGCAGATTGAAAAGTGACACTGGTATCATCATGCTAATAAACTCATTAATTGGTCTTCCTAAGTTTGGGTACGTCATAAGGTACAAATGGGTCTGCCTTTTTATGACTTCGAGTTTGGGTTAAGTGCATAGCTTGAAAGCCCCACATAGCACAAAATGTCACTGCCGATTTCCTAAATAGCAGTGACTGCATTTCTCTGACCGCTGCGTGGTCTTTTTGTTGGTGTAGTTGAAATTAGGAGTCCTGAGTATGCTGTCAGTTGAGCTTTGTACCATTCTTTCTGTGAATCTCCTCCCCTCCCTCCTTCTGTCCCTGTTTCTGAAGGTGGACTGAGTAACAGTAATGGCAGACTGCTTTCTCTGCCCCATCCCCAGTCATAGATGAATCTCTGAGTTACTCAGTTTAAATAAAATAACAATGAAAATAATAAAAGGAGTACAGCAGTGAGTCAAAAGCTGCATGTTGTAAAAATGTGTTCTGGAGTGTCAAAGTACATAAGGCTGTATGATACATTTCTCAAATTTTAGGCCAGGGAAGCTATTTACTGCAATTGCCTTTCTAATACAAATGCTGAAGAAAAAGGAGAAGAGATTGCATCTTCCTTTGCAGTGTCACATTGTATTAAGAACTGCAGCTGTATCATTGCTCAGCTTGCCTCTGAAGACGTCTGAGCTGCAGAGATGCAACGAGTGATAGGTGCATCATCTTAGAAGCTATAAAGTGGGACAGATACTTCTTTTGATCCCACAAAGAAATTGTGGCTAATAGGTAAAAATTTGCATCGTGATTTTTTTTTTTTTTTTTTTTTTTTTTTTAAGAAAGAAGACTTACAACTTTCCTATCTCTCTTTCAAACAAAGGAAGCCTCCTAACCTGTCATTTTTCATTAGCACATTGTCTAGAGATTTTGCTGTGGTACAGTAATATTAATGCAGCGTGACCATGTTCTAATGTAACATACAATGATAACTTAGTTTTTTTTTTGTCATAAAGTCAAGATTTAATGTGAGTTCATCGTTTAAATTCTTTGTGCCTGCTACCATCTACAGCTGAAAGTAGCCTTTGTCATATGTACCTTTGTAGTGTGCTTAACGTTGCAGAATTGTACCTACATCTGGAAAATCAGTGTTGAAACCGTGAAGAGTCTGAGAGGACTACCCAGCATTTGGGTTTCTGCCTCAGGCATAGGGTGTCTCTGTCAGGATGGGACTCAGGCCTACAACATTTTTATTCTGCTCCCGTACACTCCATTTTTCATCAGAAAACTGTGTTTTCTTTATGATAAACCATTAGTGTTATATCAAGGCAAGTCTGTGTTAAAACGTGTGGACAAAAGGTAAAAATTACACAGAACATCTTTACGTAGGCCAGAAAGCTACTTACTTGGTTCTTGTGTTGCCAGAATTTTGTTGGTACTTTCTGAAGAAGTCTTCATTTTAGATTCTACCTGACAGACTGATGGTGAGCCACAGTTTCCTATGGTGGCCTCTGCTCAAAACAGGAAGGTTTGAGGTGTTTTCTTAGTTAAGGAGTGTTTTGTGAAGGGTGGCAAGTAAACTGTTCCGGCATTGTCTCTTTCATTCTAACAGCATATGAGATTGCAAACGCACCAAGGTGCTGTCAGTGAGCTGTTGAGTCATTAAAAATAAAGCATCATCTTTAATGTGGCTGAACTCGAGATACTCTATTTCATTAGAACAGCTGTGTATGTACAAATGTGTACCATTTCAGAATGGCTGAAAATGGTCCTTTAGACCATTGTTAGCAGAATAACAGTTTGCTGGATTGCTGCGTTAAAGGAAGAAGGCAAGTATGCGGATCTAAAATTGAGATATTTTATAGTATGGTAGTGTTCTGTGGTAACATAGTATTAAGAGTATTTGACAGTTTCAGGTCTGATAATGTTTGAAGTGGATTTGCTATTTGAGATCAAATTTCTGATGCCTTGGCAGCACTTTACCAATCCAAATGCAAATCGCTGCCACAAACACAGGTCAGAGTTGGTGTTGTTTCTGTTTTCAAGTCACTGACTGCAGTTTAAAACTAGAATAAGTATACATGAAGAAAAGCAAGAAAATTCAGCGACTTAGAATGAAAAGAAAATGAGCATTCACTTGTGATTTTGGTAGTCAGAGGGTTACGATTAATTGCTGGTGTGGTGATGTTCATGATTTGTGTATATGTCTCGAATAGTCTTAAGATCTGTAGAATTCTGTGATGTGGAAGATGTGAAATAATTTTTGTACCTTAGTTGACAGTCTTATTCTTTGTTGATTATGTTTCTACCCCTGGATTTAACAACTAATCCATGCACTCAGGCTTAAGATAAAGTAAGTTTATCACCTTGAATGGATAGCTTTTAAAAGGGCTCTGCAGATACGCCTTTAGTGGCTGAACTCTAGCTGGGAGCTACTATGACAGTAAGATTTTATCTTGGAGAAGAGGTGACCAGAAATTCTAAATATGGTAGTAGTTGTCGAGTTTATTCAACCACTAGAGGTCTTATTTGTATAACAGTGAAAAGTGTTATTGAGAAGCTTGCCTCGATACAGCTTTCTGGTGATTCACGTGATCCAAGAAAAACAGAGAAGACGCACAGAAGTGTGGCACTGAAGAAACAGATAACGGACTATGAAGTTAAGAATGTTATGAACTAGGAATTTGATATTGCTGGTTCTTCTGGATTCAGAAAATGAAATAAGAAATTATATCTCAATCTACAGCTAGACATAGGTGCTGATTATGGAGTAAGACAAGACTAGAGGAAAAAAGTATTTTGCCAAATATGTTTTTAAGGAGTTTTGTCATTTATTTGAGCTATGTTTAAAGAATCTCTTTAACATAGCCATGCATTTTTGACATTGGTTGTGTTGTGTTCGTTTCTTTTCTTTTGCTTTTGATCACAGATGAACTTTTATTCATCTTCACAGTCTGTGCTAACATGCAAGATACTTCCTTGCGAATCTGCTTAATATGGAATGTGCCTCATTCACAGGGCCTGTGAGGATCTCAGTGCAAATATCCTCTTTTTTTCTGTTCATAGAGCCTGAATCATAAAGGCAGCATATAGCATTTCTTTTGGCACTTTCTAGGAGCCTTTCTTTTGTTTTTAAACATTATTTGGCAGTTACTTGGCTTGTCAGCACAGAATCTGTACAGACAGCTTTCTTGAAAGCTGCTACTAGCTCAGGGGTTTTGCATGCATATGCTCTTAAAATTAACTTTTGCAAAACTGAAGTTGGTCTGATTCTGTTCTTTTGTGTAGAGGTCCTGCAAATTTTGCTTTGTGAGCCTTAAAGTGTGCAGATTGAGCCTGTGATTAACAGGTATGGGATAATGTAGAAAATACAGCTTCACGTTTTCTCAGTACTCTGTAGACACAGTTTGAAAAATAAATGTAGTATGACTTGTTGATTATACAGCAGAGTTCTTGCTGGTGCTGGTAGGAGCTGCACAGTGGGGAATTTAAAGGAAAGTTTGATGTAAGAAGGAAAAAATATCACTTTTGCTTTTTAAAAACAACGTTCCTCGTTACTCCCACTGAAAATCACAGGAAAAAAAAAAAGAATAGTCATCTAATTTTTATTTCCATTTTGTTCATTGATATTTCTTTTTTGGAGAAAGCCATCTGTTTGGAGATCTAACAGTATGTACCACTACAGAATTGTATTTCTGTGCACATAATACTCTTGTCATTTGGCATAGTGTCTTGCTATCGCAATACTGTGACAAAACAAATGGTGGCATGTATCTCCTTTCAGCGCTGTCTTGGCTTTTTAATGGCTGCAGATTTGTTGTTTTTTTTTTCTTCCATTTCCTCGCAAGAAGTGTAGAGAACAGTGACTTCTCTCACTGAGCATCTCTGACAGCTGTAAGACCCCAATGCCAAGTTCTGGTTCCCAAGCCTTGACCTCTTCTTTGGCTTCTTGTCTGGTCTCTTGGCTGGCTCCTCTGCTGGTTGCTGTGGCAGCTGCAGAATTGTTTCTGGAGCTGCAAAGCTGGCTCATTCACATTCTGCTTTATTGTTGGTGGTGCTGCTTCTCTTAGCTCGGTGAGAACTATCTGTATGTTTTAAATATATTTTGAGAATAAGAATTCTCAAAAGAGTCAAATTGCTGTGATACAAATACTGATTTTTATTTTTCCTGCTGTAAATAGAAAGTGTTTGGTTCTGCGTTGCTTGGAAGTAAAAATACTCTTAATACAATATGGCACAAAGAATAGCAGTTTTTTCATCCCTGACATTTTTGCTTGGCACTAGCATTCTGGATAAAAAGAACGACAGTACTTTCATTGTGTGAAATACTTCATCAACTTTGTAGATTGGGAATGTAGCTGAAATGACTTAAAAGGGTTCTACTTATTAATTTCAAGTCTGATGTGTATTGAATGTGCTACCTATTCATTCATATCAGTACTCAGATACATTTGAAAAAGGTGTGGTAGAATTTTAAGAGGAAGGGGGGAAGGCAAATGAATACAGACCACGGGGCTAGGCAGTGTGGTTAAACTTTGTTTTAGGTGTCTGAAATTTGTTGAAAGAAAACAAAGAACAATATTCTTTAATATTCTTTCTTTTATCTCAGCAAAAAGTGAGATTTTAATGTCCAACAAAATTGTCTATTGAAATGTAGTATCTTTAAAGCCAGACTGAACAGTGAGAAAATAGAAATAAGTGACTATTGACGTTGGAGATGAAATGCTGTGCATGACTTTAGTGAAACTATCAAGCAGGACCAAAATAAGCCTTCAGTGAAGATTACATGGTTGCACGTTGGCAGAGGATGTGCAGGGTTTAAAGAAAAGCTGCTGTAACTAGATAACCTCTCAGTATGTTTATCACAATGGCTGTGGTTCTGTTTCAGAGCGGAAGAGACAGTCGTAAATACCGAGTAGAGGAATGTAAACTGTTTCTGAGCATTTCAATTAAAAAGATGAGAGGGGAAAATGTTTTGACCCTAACTGCTCACAACATATTGCAACATATACGTTCTTCCTCAAACCACTCCAAAATAGATATGATATAAACAAAAAGTGATTCAGAAGGGCCAGTCTCCCATCTTTCTGGAGGGAACTGAAAAGATATTCCTTATATAAAGAATCATCAATATATATGACAGTCTGGGTACTGATAAGTTGGGTTTGGATAGTTCATATGCTCATGTATTTTAGGGACTCAGCATTCTGAGGTGGTCATTGGAGACTAATTCAATCTGTGAAGAGGTGAAAAATGTCAAATATTTCTGTCCTGGTGCTGCCTCGCATCCCACAGTTTTGGCCTCCATTATTTGTGAGTCTGATTTGATACGTGAGGAGGGTTTCTCTTTTGGAAAACTTATTTTCTTGTCTATGAGAAGAAAAACAGCAGAGTACTGCTGTAACGATTTGTAGGAAAAAATGTAGAACAGCTGGGTGAGAATCTGAAGCAACTTTGGTCTGCAGAAATACTGCCTCAAGAAGAAGAATCACATTCTGTTTGCCAGGTTTTTCATTCCTGCACCATTTACTGACACTACTGTATACAGAGTTAATACTCCTTGCTCCTGTGAATTGGTGAGAGACAAACTTTGTCATGTTCTCAACCTCAACAGTTTGGGGAGAAAGAATTTATTAAAAAAAAAAAAGTTCAAGATGTAATGTATGTGTGAGTCATTTCAATACTTGGAGCTTTTCATATGGTATCTAGTGCAGAAATGTACTGAGGATTGGAGAAAGAAAGGCCCAGATCAAAGCTCTTCTGCTTGGAATTATTAGAACGAATTAGCATATCGGTTAATAATTTGTCATAATGAAGACATCTGTTAATTTTCTAAATTTCTCAAGAAGTATATTGTTATTTACATATGTAAATTAATTCCATAATATAGCAGTTCTCCAATTTTTACTATTTACAGTTTAAGCATTTCTAACAATAATAAGAAAAAATATAATACTGTAAATGGAAATGCTGATGGTTTTGGTGTAAATGCAAAGTTTTATCTGGAACTGACTTACTATTGCTGATTCACATTTCCTAATGCACGTACAGTTTAGCAAGACTTTGAGAGTTAAGTTCTGATGCATATGATGTTTTTATTAGCCAGTTTTGAATGTATGTTTCCAAGTTGAAATTTCATCCAGACCCACTGCCAGACCCAAGGTTCCAGACATTCCCTTAATAAACTAAACATTGATCCACTGACTTCTGGAGATCTTTTAATCTCTGCTTTTCAGTCTCTGTTGGTGCATACTTGGATGTAGCTTTCAGTTTATATTCTATTCTGTATATGAAGATACAGCAGAAAACTGCCTTTATTTTGCACAGGAGAGGCCTTCTTAATGCTGAGTACCATAAATGCTGGGAATTCTTTTAAGATTTCTCTTACAACCGAGATATGAGGAGAATGTTACATTGCTTAAAGGATTTTCATTTTCTCTTGCTTTTTCATTCCAGTGTTATTGCCTCCTGCTGCCTACCAGAGTTCATTAGCAACCAATTCTAACTTTCTAATTTCCTAATTTTATATAGTCTCCTCGCCGCTCTTTTCTTCTTCTTTTTTTTTTTTTTGGTCTGTTCTCATTGAAATCCTATTAATGATCTATTTTTATCTGACAATTGGTTTTCCTAAGTGAGGGGATCATGCATTGTAAATGAAGGTACTGATTTGCCTTGTCCATCCACAATAGTTTTGTTTCTGATGAATTGCTGTATTGTTTGATAAAACTGGTTTAGAGTATTAGCTGTGGATCATAGAATCACAAGGTTGGAAAGGACCTACAAGACCTTCTAGTCCAACTGTCCTCCCATCACCATTGCTACCACAAGCTACTAAACCATCTCTCGTTGCTCCTCATCCAGATGCCTCTTGAACACTGCCGGGGACGGCGACTCCACCACCTCCCAGGGCAGGCCATTCTGGTGCTGACCACTCTCTGAGAGAAAACATTTTCCTTATGTCTAATCTAAATCTCCCCTGGTACAACTTGTGGCTGTTTCCTCAGGTACTGTTTGTTGTCTGGGAGAAGAGGCCAAACCCCTCCTCATCACAACCTCCATTCAGGAAGTTATAGAGAGCAATGAGGTCTCCCCTGAGCCTTCTCTTCTCCAGACAGAACAATCCCAGTTCTCTCAGCCGCTCCTCGTAAGACTTGTGCTCCAGACCCCTCACCAGTTTCGTTGCCCTTCTTTGGACATGTTCCAGGGCCTCAATGTCTTTCTTGTAGTGAGGGGCCCAAAACTGAACACAATGCTCAAGGTGTGGCCTCACCAGTGCTGAGTACAGGGGGATGATTACCTCCTTGCTCCTGCTGGCCACTCTATTTTTAATGCAGGCCTGGATGGCACTGGCACTCTTGGCCACCTGGCGACACTGTCGGCTCTTGTTCAGATACTGTGGATCAACTAAATTGCAACTGAAGGAATAATTGAAATGTAAAAGGCTTTCAGAATTTGGTAATCACAAAGTGTGATAATTGATTATTGTGTGTGTTCTGTTCATACAGACAAAAGTTGGTTGCTCCAAATGTAATGCCTTCTATTTATATTAATGGAAATCACAGCAGGATGAGCAAAATGGCACTATTTGATAGAGCAGATTCTCAGCTATAAAATAGTGTTTCTCAGCATAGTCACCACCATTAGCTGATACACGTGGAATACCTCATTGAGATGCTGTTCATTTCTTTGTGTGACAGCTGTGCATGGCATCCCACAACATGGCTTGTCTTTCTGTTTCCTCTGCTGAAATGCACCACGCACCACCTCACTATGCTCACATCCACTGTTTTCCCTCCGTAAACATTCAGCATGAATCAATGAATATCAGTGGGTGCCATTTTTTCCACATGGAGGAATTCAATTCCACACCTTTGCTTCATCTGCACTTCCGTATCAGGCACCATTCTGTCAAACTGCCCCTCTGCTGCCATCTGTCACACGGCAACAACGTGTAATGGAATATTGGTGGGAAGGTTCAACACCTACTGCCGTACCACCAACATCCACTTCTGATGTCATTGGCCAACCTAATAAAATAGGAGACATTACTTTCAGAGCAGCCCTCATACTGAACAGAAGGATGTGTATTTTTATATAAAAAATATTTAAATTATATACGTACTGAAATTGGTTTAAACCATAATCCCTAATTCTGTATTTGTGAGTTGGGGAACTGGACCTGAGGAATGGGGCTGTTTTTAGCAGAGAAAAGCATTAGTCTATATATCTGTGGAATAAAAATGGGGAACTGAAATTCCTTGTTTACCTCAGTGGTGTAATAGAAGAAGTATAAATACCTTGTTTGGAATTTGGTCATCTTACTGTAGTTAATCCTGCTTTCTTCCCATAGATTGGAACTTATGCCAGAGGCGATCAGTGTTACTAGTGTGTAACTCATGCTCACTTCCACCAGCAATAAGTCTATAATCTGAACTAGTTTTTCTGAATCAGTCTGTATGTTTTCATTCCATTATCAGAAGCAGCATCACTACTTACTGGTTGTGAGAGTATTTCTATATCTGTGTCAGCCAAAATGAGTTACATATATTTGCTAATCTAACTTGAAATCAAGGGCGTATGACCTTCAAATTCTGTATAGGTTGTCTTGGAATAACTAACATAAAGATATCCTAGAACTCCTGGGAAATTACTGTAAGGAAAAGCTCAGTAAAGGGCAGAGTGCTGTAATACTTGGAAAATGTATAGTGATCATCTACTGAAGCACTATGCAGTGTGTGACCCAGGTGATTTGCGTTGTATTAGTGACTGTAAGAGTTGCGGCACAAAAGCAATGTACTGAATTTGCTAGCTGATATATCGTCTAATTTAAATCCTGAGAGTAGAAGTTTGCTGTTGCATGGAAATAATTTATTACAGTGCCATTTAATTCATAATATTAGTTTGAATGTTTATTTGCACCAGGTGCTCGTGTCCAAGCAATTTGGCAACGTACTTATTAGAGATGCAATTTGATCATGTATTTGAATTCAAACCTCCATATATTCGTTACAGAAATAGTTACTTCACATATTGGGTCAAATCCGCATTTGATCACTGAAGTATTCTGTACTTAAAAGTACAGTGATTTTTACTGTTGATAAAAGTTTGTTTGGGAAGAGTTATACACAGATAGAAAAAGATCATTTTTGTGGTGAACTACAAAAAAACCCACTACTTGTCAATGCTGCATGTTAATGAATTTTCAGCCTATTTTACCCTGACTGAAAAGCTTTTCTTTCTTTTTCGTTTAGAACTGTGAGAATTACGTTAAAGCTTGAGCTAATGCAGTTGTGTAACAGTAATTGATACTATTCCAAAGTGCTATACTAATGTTAGTTTGTTTAAACTGCAAGAAGCATCTGTAAAACAGATGTATAGATTGTCGAGCTGATGGTTAATTAGCCAAGGTTAATAAAAAAGGGAGGTGCCATGTTTACATCTTGTTATCAAGGAGAAAATATAGCGAGTGGGACTGAGGAGCCACTTTATGGGGAAGAGCTAATTATGAAAATGGAGTTTATCGTGAGAAAGATAATGTTATGGTCCGTACGTAGGTTATCTCCCTAAGATATAAATTGGCAGCAATTTTTTATCTGTAGCTTTCATCTTTTATTTTCTGCACGTGTTTACTCCCTAGATTTTCTTGTACTTGGTATTTTTTAACACACTAATGCAAACCCATTACTGCATTTAGCACTGCTTTGCTGAGCGATGATTGCCTGTGCAAACATAGGAGAAAAGAGGTAGTGCATTCTCATCAGCAGCGTTTTCTTTTTTGGGTACTGTGGTGCAACTCACGAGAAGCTTTTTTTAAACAACATTTTCAAGCTCCAGTTTGTCATTTTACACTGATGACTCCTCATGTTTATCTTCCCACACAAAAAAACAGTTCAGGTTTTGTTTGAATTGGACATTTCACGTCTTCTGTAAAATATATTTTTGCGTATGTTATTTTGTTGTAGCAATTTGTTCTTTAATCATCTCTCTTTTTGAAGCACTCAGTTCTTCCTGTGGGACGCTTTTGTTCCTAACTGAATAACCTTGTGCACTTTGAACTAAGTTCCTTATTAGCTATCTTGGCTTTGTCTGACAGAGGTCATTAGGGTACATCCAGGAATACATCGTTATCATCACTGGCAGTGTTGTACTGCACAGGATTGTTCGTCATCTTCGCTTGAACGATGGCTGCTTTTGTCTTTCATCTACGGTTATCTCGTAGCTCTTTTTCCAAAGGAACCTTGAAATCCAGGAAGTATAAAAATACATAGTTAAGTGGCTTTTCACTTTACATTAAGAATTTTAACAACTTAAAGAACCTTAAAATTATTATTATAAAATTGAAAACCATTTAACTTTGTTAAAGTTCTTCGTTTTAAATATCATTGCTCTACTTCTAGTATTGAATAAATTCCAGTGTTACTTACATCTTTAGCTGCAAAAACAGTCTTACAATGAGAGAGAAATAAAGTTTGTCTGGACAAATGTCGTTACCTGAAAATTTAAACACCTCTTTCCTCTTTTGCTCTGGTTTGTTTCTGCCTTCTGATCTGAGGAAGCTAGAATGATACCGCTGTGATGATGCAGTCCATTAATTATACCAGCCTACTGCATGGATCAAGAATCTAACAGGCCTCCAAAGCAACATAAAAGCATCGGCAAGAAGTTATGTTGGAATAACCCTGGCTGTATGAATTCATACTTTATCCCATATTAGTGTCACTTCGTGATTAGACAAGTACTTAACCTTTATAATACGCATTTAGTTATTTGGGAAGTTGCCCTTTCTCCCTGCTGAACTGCCAGGGTATTCAGAGCTCAAAACAGTTTCTTCCTGTTTATTGTTAATTGTTAAATTCTGTCTGCGTTAGCATTTTAGCCGCATTTAGCTACTAGGCTTTTGGTTTAGAAGTTCCTTAGTATTGTTGGTGGGGGGTGGATTTTAGTCCAGGTCAGTGGAAAATGTATTTGATAAAGGATAATCTTAGGGAGTGTTTTATGTCACACACTGACTGAAGGGGAAAAAAAACCCAAACACAGTGAAACAGAGAACTTCTGAATATTTCTCAAAACTGGTTTCAGTTGTAGAGTTTTTGAAAAACAAAGGCAAATTCGTACGTGCTTTATTATTATTTTTTTACCTCCCCAGATGTAATTGATAATTTGCATTCCTGCCCACAGATGTTTCCCTAGCGACAGGATGTTTGGAATGCAAAAAATAAACTCCATGAGATTTGACGTAAAATAGTTTTAACAGGTAGATATTTATTGTCAGCGATGACATAGGTGTGGCTCTGGAATAAGGAAAGTAATGATTTTGCTCACTGGAGAAGAATGAGTCTGTAATGGCTTGAAATCAGAGTCATTGAAGCCCTTCAGCAGAGTTTTTCAGCTGATATTGAAAAGCTTTTTGAATAGACCAAAACCTGTCTTACTGTTGTGTAGACACTTACTGGTTTGCAATGCAGAAAAAACTAGGCTGCTGATCCTTTGAGTATATAAGACATTTGAAGTACAGAAGCACGCTTAGATCATATATGAAGGTAAATAGTCATTCTGTGCACATCACCGTATTATCTCAGCAGCTGGGAGAATTCCTAAGTGCAAATAAATAGTCTGACAGAGGCCAGCATTCTGTTTCATTTTCCCTTTGCAGGCATGTTTTCTCCTGTTGATTAAAAGTATGTGGAAAAATGCGTGATGATGGGTTTAGAACTTGGAATGGGGGAATTAATTTATTCCTTCTCATTATCTGATATGTACTCACTTTATGATAAATGATAAGGTTCTTTTGAATGCTTTTATAACGCAGCTGAGATGCTATTTTGGATTCCCAACTGTGGGAAGCAAACTTTGGAAAATATTACATAGGCAGACGGGATATCATTTGCTCTCCTTTTCCTCTGCTTGACACTGAACTGACTCTGTAAATCTCCTGTGTATACTCAGAAGAGTTTTGAGCCAAATATTTCAATATTTATATCACATGCAAGCAAACAAAAACAAACAGAACAGGCAAAACAACAGAGCCAGGAACCCCAATGGGTTTAATTTAGCTGCTCTCTTCCTCTGCAGTTCAGGTTTAATATATTTATATATTAAAGCACAGATCAGTCTTTTTATCTTAACATCTAGAAGATATTTTGAGAACTAAATTGTTGTGCAAGTTTGTCTTTTTTTAACGGAAGCTAATGATGAAGCAGAAATGCTGGCTTTGATCGGTTCTGTCAAAGCTCTGTTGCAGTAGTTGCTTAGAGGTAATATATATTTTTTGAGTATGTTGTTAGGGTGGGTCCCATGGCGAGGGATGTTCATCTACGTATAGAGCAAATTTGATGGTTTAAAAAAAAATGTCTTTTGATGAAGAGGTTTTTTTTTGTCCATTTCCCTTGAGTAGTGCTGCACAGTGGTCAGGTCTCAAGGAATAATTTATATATGTTTTCAGTTACAGTTTTCAAATTGTTTTATGGACAAGAAGACAAACGCAAAGATACAGATACAGCCTGTGGCATGAGAAGCTGTGAAGCAGCAGTTTGCTTGGAGGTACACTGGAGGAAACTATCATCATCCACTTGTCTTTGCTTCTGTATTCTAAAGACAGGACATTGGATGTTTATATGTGTTGTTCTGAAGTAACACAATAGCATTTATTTTCGTAATCTTCTAAAAGCAGCTCTAACATTCTTCAATTTCAAAAACCCTGTGAAGTGGGCAGGGCAGATGAGGAAGGGCTGTGTGGAGGAGACTCAGAAGGTGAGGGAAGAGATGGAGATTTCTGGGTAGTGTGCAGCCTGACACTGCTGCCAGCACAACTCTCTCCAGAGTTCTTTGGGTTAAGCAGGGCAGGTGTTTGTTTTGTTTTTGCTGAAGGCAAAACAGAGAAGTTCACCTCTTGTAGGGAGTGGAGTCAAAGCTATGAGTACAGAGCATGGGTTTTAGGAAAGTCGAGATGCCAGTGCAAAGTATGTGAGGAGGAGGAGAGGAGAATAACACAGAAGCATCCGAACAGAGGTGAAAGAGGCTTCCAATCTCTCTCTGGAAGGACTGGGATGGTTGGAGGATGAGTGTGGGGAAAAAGGTGTAGAGTTCATTTGCATTTTTACACATTTAATACTGAGTTCTTCAAAATGCATGAGGCTCCTCTTAAGATCTCAGAAGACAGGCTCTCAAGCCATATTCTTGGTCTCTGGCATCTTTTTGATGCAGCAGTTTCTTGTCAAATAGTGACAAACTGATTATCCACCTCTCCATGCTGTTAAAGGGAATAATTCAAGAATGGCTTGTAACAAAAACTACACAAAGTGCTTGGGGGAACTGCTCAAAGAGCGCCTTCTTGATGGTATCAGTGTGAGATTAGGGATTGCATTGACTGCTTTTTTGTTATATTTATGTGCGTAAGGGAATGGATGCTAAAAAATGTATGAACTCATGCAAATAGTGATTTGAGCGGTTATAAATCAGCGGTGGGCAGATCTCTGGTTGTCTCTCGTGCTTGTCTCTCTGCAGGAATATTCAATGATAGAAAAATCAGTTACTGATTGCATGCGATAACACAATTCTCCCATGTCTCGAGCTTAAAGAAGAAAAAGCTACTCAATATAAATATTTTGAAGCACTGAATTGTACTTGATAGATGTCTACCTTATGTGTAATTTTCTTGCAGTTTGACAGAGAAGGGGAAACTTTCAAAGTACTACATAGTTATTAAAAAAATCTGTATTAAACAGAGGGGGAAATGCTTACTGAGATCCTCTTTAGTATTTTATGTCTAAAGGGATGTGGAAGGGGATGAGAAATAACGGTAGTGGAACTTTTCTTCTACTATTACTCTGTCATATGGTTAAATGGTGTTCCTGGTGCTGTGTTTTTCTCATGTTACGAATAGCAGAAACACATTGATTAATGAGGGCCATATGGAAGCCATTAGGTTACGGCCTGAACCAGTGATTGAGCACCTGGTGAATGGGTGTAGCCGGTCCTGGGAGCACAGGTGGAAGCAATTCACCTGTGTGTCTGGAAAGGATGGAGGCTGCATCCCCCCCTAACTTCATTTAAGGGCTGGCACCTGCAAGGGAGGCATCTCTTCTTGGAGACTGTCTCCTTTGGAGTGTTTGGCAAGCCCCAGTTTTAAGAAAGGGGGTAAGTAATTCATTTTTTATTACTGGGTTGGATGATCTGAAACTGGTTTAAAGCAGCTATATCTGCTGCTGTCTATCCTTGCAAGGGCTTTTTATGTACACTGGTAATCTTATTTGACATTTGAAAGTAAAAGCCTCATGGCGTAGTGGTAGAAACAATGAACTGTGTTTTAGAATGTTCGAGTATTGCTTGTGTACCTGTAACATCGGTAGTGTGCATAGGGAAATGTAAGACAAAATATGATTAGCAGCTTTCTCAGAAACACAGTGAAAAGAGAGAAGTGAATCTAGGTTGAGTGGTGTTGATGGGTCTCTGAAGAGAGTGGCATGAAAATATTCTGAAGCTAGAAACATGGTGACCTTCTGCAAGGTCTGGAAATTGAGACTGTTACTGCTGAAACTCAGGTAAATACATTGGAATTCCAAAGGGGAACCTTTAATATGTTATTCAGCTACCTGAAATGCATTTTCTTTTAGTCTAGGTACAAGTGTTGGTATAAATCTTGTAGTACTTTCATGTGTAAACTGAAAATGCCCTCCTTGTGAATAGCCTTAAAATTAATATTATGTTTATCTATACTTATCAAAGTTTTGCTTGCAATAGTAACTTTCTCTAAATTTTTGTTGAACTCATGGTTGCTTATTTTGTGATGGAGCTGGACTTCAATCTCCTCGCTACTTCCCTTCTTTCCTCTATTCCTTAAGCTGCTTTGTTTTTTGTGGCTATTTCTGTATATAGTGCTTATATATTGCAGCCTTCATACCTTATCTAACCTGACATACGAATTTTCCCTAAATCCACAGAGGAGCATTTTATGTACTGGTTTTATAAAGTCTGGTAGTTATTCAGTCTGTGTAAGAGTGATGCTGCTCGCTGCTGTATCTTGCCTAAAATTCCTCTAACATTGTCACGGAACGAAATGTTCAGTAAATAATGATGGAGAAGGAGCTTTTGGAGTGATAGTTTGTGCTGTCTGTGCTGAATAGTTACAAGGAACTCAGCCTTATAAAGAGTGGTGTTGCTTACTGCTTAAGAGTGCATCACTTACGTATTTTTTGCAAATATACTACTATTGCACAGACTTTTCACTTCTTATATTTACATTTATACATATAAGTACTCTGAATTCTGTCACTTTTTAGAAGCTCTTTTTTTGTATATGTCATAGAATGGCTTGGTTTGGAAGGGGCCTCAAGGATCATGAAGTTCCAGTCCTCCTGCCACAGGCAAGGTTGGCAGACCACGCTGCCCAGGGCTCCATCCAACCTGGCCTTGAACACCTCTGGGGATGGGGCATCCACAACCTCCCTAGGCAACCTGTGTCAGAACCTCACCACTCAGTAAGAATCTTCTGCTAACGTCTCATCTAAATCTCCCCGCTCTTAGTTTAAAAACATTTCCCCTTGGCCTGTCACTCTCTATCTGTATAAGAAGTTGATTTTCCCCCCTGCTTATGATCTCCCTTTAAATATTGGAAGGCTGCAATGAGGTGTGTGACTTCTCAGCGGATAGTTCTTGCTTCGGAACTGTATTGTCCTATTTCTTTGGAAGATAAAGATCCAAATAATGTATTTATGATATAGGTGTTCAAGTAAACAGGCAGATGATGTCAGGCAGAGATTCTTATTTGATGTATGGAAGATCAGAGGACAAAATGGATTTTTTTGCAGTCTGCATTTGTGAACAGTGTACAGGTCAAATACTAAAAGCTGCTTGCTCATCTTTCAAGCTACAAGTGAAATAATTCAGTGGTAGTTGTCAGGGAGGAGAAACTGATCCATTTCATTGTCTCCTTTTATTTTAGAATATAAAAAAAACTGCATTTTAACTTCCTCCTGCTCTCAGTGTTGAGAGTGTTTTCTTTTGAGAAAGAGATTGCCAGGCAGAAGTTTGAATGAAGCTTAAGATGCTTGTTTATTTTAATTTGTGGAAGTGTGTATATGCTTCATACATAACGCAGCCTGGAACTTCTCTGCCTTTGAGATGTTTGGCTTACTGTGACTAATACAAAACTGTTGAGTTGACAGATGTGGATTTTTTTTTTCAGTTTAACTTACCAGAACAGCAGTAAAACTTGGATTTCAGTAATTACAAATGCAATTTCAACTTCAGTGTGTCGGAATGATGCTTGTTTGGAGCTTCACGCAAGTTTTGTCTTTGCAGATGACAGAACTAATTTTTGCTTTACTGTCTATGTATCAATTCAGGAAAACTAAGAAAAAAACAACTTGTTCTAGAAAGTGTATCCTTAGAATGGGGCCAGTTAATTTAAAATTCTTATCTAATGTGGTACGAGAGCTTATTAAAGCATGAAGTAATTTGGCATAAGAGCTAACTTATGCTGTATTAGGAGCCACGTGGTCGTTTTGCAGCATGTATGATTGCTTTCTCCTGCTTAAGAAGATTATAGTCTTTCTGTTTTTAAAACTGTATCATCTCTCTTAGCTAAAGATAGAAGGACAACAATTTAAACTTCTCACAAGATAGCGTGAAGCTTAATAGAAATCTAGTTGATTTTAATTAGAAGTCAATAGAATCAAGTGCATTTACCCACTTTAATGCAACTCCTTTACCGCAGTGGTAATTTACAGATGGATCTCATTGCACCAGCAAAAGCGACTAATGGCGATGACAAGAAAATGGTGGATCTTTTTAATTGGTTATGCTGTTTTCAGAAACGGGCCACTGTGTCTGTTACTCCTTGTAGAGATCTGAAAGTTTCTGTAATGTGCGTACAATTGTTCCTGCTGTTGAAAATCTGAATGTTTGGCTTTAACAGTTAACAACAGAACTATAAAGTACTTTTTCCAGTTCTGAGTTTATCAGGCCCTGTGGGTCAAAATGAGTGCACGTAATGAATGTGCTTGGAGAGAGTCCTTCCTGGGTGGTGCTGGGAGGCTGTGCCTGTGGCCTGTGCCTGGCAGCTGGTAACCACTGTCACCCAACAGTGCAGTAAGAGTTCTTGTCGTCTTACACAGCGTTGCTTTTTGTCATTCATACATTCTTCTGTCTCAAAAACATTTGCGTTATAATCAAGCAGGGTGCCTAAAGATAAGTAATAGGTAAGGAATTTGGAAGGTACAGAAACCAACATATTTATTGAAATCATAGATGTTGCACATCTATTTTTGATACTGTTCATTTCTTATTACATACAGATTTAAGGAAAGCTTTCCATAGAAAATTTCAGCTAGGGTATTGGAAGTTTTAAAGAAGGAATGGAGAGTGTGAATGAACTCATAGGTTTCCCTGTATGAAAATAGGGTCCTTCAACAGAAAATAACTAGTTTGTGTAGAATTATGTGAACTGGGGGGCTTGAAATTCAGATCAGATATTTCTGGTATGGTTAAGTTATAGTCTTATGAACGAGGATTTGCAAACTGTTGTGGGAATGGCCTTAAAACTAGTGTTGCATATCACTGTTGTGTGTGTGTGTATCTAGATATATGTTATATGTGTGCATGTAGGAGGAAAAACACCACATTCTTACCGTTGTTTGTTGTTACTTGGATTTACTTTTGTTGAGGGTTTTAGTTGCATTGTGTGTTATTCTTTACTCTGGAGAGCATTCTCATCATCTGTCCCCCATCTGATTTGAGGTTCTGCCCTAGCAGTCAAAAGGAAGAAATGTTCACATCTTATGCAGGCCTGGGTCCATTGATTGCAAAGAGGACATATTGAGTTAAGCATCTATTTTTAGATAATGCAGCGATAACTACTGCAAGCAGCAGTGCTTGTCTTTTTTCTTTTCCATTAAAATCAATATATAGAGATGAGACTTGTGATATGCGTTTCTATTTTTGAAGAACTCTGCAGTGGTGAGATATCTGATGTATGATTGACTAGTTCAATTAATTGCCTTTACTTTTATTTTCCTAGGTTTTGGTGGCTAATAAAACATAATAGAGGATGTAGGTTTTAGAGGTTACTGAGAAAAAGGCTTTGTAGCAGGGGATCCCGAGTTTCATTTGAGATGACATTGGTAGAGACAGCAGCTCACATGTTTGTGCCTGAATGTTAGCACGTGTGGGTTTTCTTATAATACTGATAATGCATATCCTGATGTTTAATAACTCCATTTGTAAGTTCATGGCATACTGAAAAGGAATAGTTACTGGAAAATCTAGATCTGGACCAGGGCTTTATACTGCCTTCAGAAACCAAATATAGGTTAGCACGTAGCCAGTAGTTAACTTAGTCAGAAGAAAGCAATTCATGAATTGTTTATCAAATTAAATGCAATTCCACTTTTGCATCTGCCCAATAGCAGTTTTGTGGAAGGAAAGGATAGAGAAAATACTAAAACGTCTTATGTTTTGTGACTTAAATGCATGTTTACAGGGCAATGCTAATCCAGATAGTCCAGTGTTAACTTTTGAATCATATAACAGGTAATTTGTGTTAGATTGATTTCCTGCTGTGTTATTAGCAGCAGTTATGTATTATGAAATGGGAAAAACAATCAAGGATAGAATTAATGAGCATATGGAAAATGCTTGCAAGAAGGAAGTGAACCGATATTATCTTACAGTATTTATAGTGGTATAAGAAAATGAGCCGGATTTTTAATCCAGATGGAAAAGTAATAATTGTAGTCTGTTTCAACAGTGCATAATAACTATATGGACTAACCTCTGAAAATCCGCAATAAAATTATCTCTAGAGGACTGAACTGTTCCAGATGTTAAATCATTACACATGTTTCTACTTTTATACTGTCATTTTTATGACTGATTTATTCCATAACTTATTATTGAATTCTGAGAGAAGTGAAGACAAGAAATGGTTCAGACTGGCCTGAACCTGAAAGCAAAGCATCCCAGAGCGCTCAGGGTGCGAGACTTAACCCTATGGTTTAATTTTCATACTGGGCAGTTATCTTAGTAGTTACCTTAAAGGGGTACTGTGACACATCATAGGTCGAATTCTTTGAGATATTTAAGTGATCCCCATTCTACTAACCCAAGAAGAATGGAAGAGAACTACTCTTAATTATCTATTCCCATGAAGGTTATCACTAGTGTTACTTTCCTGTTCTCAAAGTAAGCATGACAAGGCTCTTACAGTTCTGTCATGCTACTTCTAATATAGATATAATGGATGACTCAGTCTCCTTACCTCTTCTGAAAAGAAGATGGCTCAGTTTCCCAATGCATTTAAGGAAGGTCATTGATGGCTTTATGCAAATTCCAAGTCTTGTATTTCATGAAAAGCTTCCACCTGTGGAATACGCTCTTCATGGAAGCAGCATTTAGAAATTATAATTTTCATTCACTGATGCTTTATTACGTATTCTTGATCAGTGTCACATTTTCCCAGGTTAAAAATAAAATACCTTTGCCAATTATAGCTGCATACAATACCACCTGAATTCTGTTATGGAGCTCCAATCTGTTCAGTTTTTCTTCTTTCCTCTCTGCTGGCATCTTGAGACACACTCCTCTTTGGCTTGCATGTTGTTTTCTCTCATTCCAAATTAAGGAGATGCTAGCACCCTTTCCTTATAACTGGGAGTATTTGTTACTTTGGCATTCAGGTCTGCTTGCCCATTAATCCCTTAATTTGGGAACTGAATAAAGAATGGATGTCTTATATATCGTAGGTCTTTTAAATCATTCCAGGAAGCGATACTATAGGTTCTTATACACTCACATTTTCCATCTTGAAAATATTTTCTGTTGCGTATTTTCTATTAGAACTTCTAAAGTACATTAGGAAGTGTCAGAACCCTTTGCTTGTTCAAATGAATTTAAGGTACTGAAATGCTTTTTTGTGTATAGTAGCCTATTAACTGCCAAAGCTGTGTGATATGTCAGCTGTTTTCTTGTTTCTCCTTACACTCTGTATAAGTGTTTCTTGCTTTTTTTGTGTGTGTGAGTTATGTGAATTTGTGCTTAGGCCATTTGCTAAGTCCATTCAACGTAATGCCATCTTAGGAGGGCTGTCAGATAGATATCTTTTTCAGTGGTTTGATAAATTTACCTTCCTTTGTCTTACCTTCAGTAAGGGTTGGCTGTCTTTGGTTGAGTTCACAGTTCATCCTACGAAGGGTCTCATCTTCCATATGAGTTCTGTCTGTGGGTACCATGTCCTGTATTTGAAACTCTTTTCAAATGCTCTGAGAAGCTTGATTTT
This sequence comes from Bambusicola thoracicus, assembly GCA_002909625.1. Classification (NCBI taxonomy): domain Eukaryota; kingdom Metazoa; phylum Chordata; class Aves; order Galliformes; family Phasianidae; genus Bambusicola; species Bambusicola thoracicus. The sequence continues at coordinate 2,903 of PPHD01000178.1, read as the reverse complement.
ATTAATTTATTCGGGGAGGTGGGTGGGTATGGGGGAGAGCATACAGGAGAAACAAAGCAATAAAAAAATTCCCATAATTTCCATCGCATCTATTTCAAATTAAATCTCTGAAATTTCACCAGTGCCAAACATTTTTGTGAATTGACTGGAAATGTACTTCATCCAAAGAACTGGCTTTTCCTCAGTTTGCACGGCGTAGTCAGCTGTTTTTCTTCTCCAAACTGCAAGGAATTCTGTATCATCAAGCTTAAGTTATGATAACAGTTTTTTTTGTCCTGTTTCTAACTGAAAAACTGATTATAAAACAAGTGAAATACTGAACTTGGTTTGGAGTCATTTACTAGAAGACTGTCTGAATTCTTGGCCTGTTTGTTCATTCTGCTGCTATCCTAGTGGTTCCTTCATACTACCTTTATTTTCATCCTGTTCTCACCTTTCCCAGTCTCAGATAAAAGGCAGCTTATTTCACTGTTAATTAGATGAGTTGTGTGTCTTTTGAAATATAAACAGACTGGTTCCAAGGGTTTTATTACTATCTTTACCATTCTTAGTATTTTTTTCATTCTTTACTTTGAAGTTACAAAAACCACATGTTTTACATCAGCATATATGATATATGCTGATGTCAGAATGCTTTCTAGTCTTAAAATGAAAGATGTTCCCTTCACTACTGCAGTAAAATGATGAAGATTTTCTTACCGTTATAGAAAAGCTTGCAAGGAATTATACAGTTCTACAATTTCAATTTGATGTTGCTGCTCTGGGGAACGTACCTGCTTATGCTGGAGTGAGCGTGCAATATTTGGTATGTTGGTTTAGTGGAGTTACAGTAGATTTCAAATAAATTATCAGTAAGATGAGGTGACTGGAGCTGAAATTGAATAATCAGTGTTTCTATTGTTTTGGTCCTCTGGGATTTGACTTGACATGTAACACAACCTCAAATCTGACTTTCAGCTAACTAGAAATTCAGTGAGTATGTGATATGTAGGTGAATGCTGTACTGGATGTTTTTCAAAACATTAGTCCAAGTCTGCCAAAGATAATATTACTTTTCTAAGTTATTTTTCTTGGTTTCAAATCAGTTCTCTGCCTTATGTTGGTCAGCTTCTGCAGAAGATTCTTACAAGTACTTGTTCATATAACAGTCTAAAACTAAATAGTTTAAGCTACTTATAACGTTTTGAATGGAGTATAAGGCAATTGATTAAAACATCTGATGTGATACCAAATTTCCTTCATAAGCTACAAGACTGCTGAACATGCATTTACATTTTTAAAAGTATTGGCATGAGAACAGCAGTCTATTCTAAAAATGAGTGTTTTAAGCAGAAGACATGCGCATAAGGTATTACTGTTCAGATAGCTGTAATTTATTTCATAGAATCATGGAATGGTTTGTGTTGGAAGGGACCTTAAAGATCATCTAATTCCAACCCACCTACCGTGGGCAGGGTTGCCACCCACTCAGTTTGTATGGAGTGCTTCTAAGGATGCCAGGTTTCAAGTCAGAAAGAACTGCTCTGCTTGTCTTACTGCTGACATGACTTCTGTTGCATGTTTTTAGTTCTTGCTTTTTAAAGATTTAGTAGCTGAACTTACAGCATATTCTTTTTTTAAAAAAACCAACTGCTGAAAACTATGCATACTTCTACAGAAATAGTAAAAACTGTGATCCTTGGGTACATAATTTTCAGTATAAATCATCCTTCCAATTCTTAAGAAATCGCCAATTTTTGAAGTTGGCTTCCTACACTCTCTTGTCATTAGCTCTTTGCCTTTAAGTTTAGGCTTTTTTTGCCTTTGATGTCTCATTTGCATACTTTAATCTAATTACCCTTTAATTTTTTCTTTAGTAAGTAAAGGCTTCTTTACTTTGTTCCTGTGTTCCTTTGATTATTCAGATGGTCCTTCTGTGAGCTTTTCCTGCTTCCTGACATTTTTCCTTAAATGAGGAACGCTAGATCTATTTTTATTTTCTTTCTACAAGATGAAAATAGGTAGATGTTGGTTGATGTGTGGAGTAAGTGATGTGTCTTTCTGTGGGCAGCAACTAAGGGAGGTCTTTTGCTGTCTTGGTGTATTTTGGTGAATCCATACAGATGAAGTTGACAAATGAAGCTTTTGTATTTTTAGTCTGAAAAGCTCTCAAAGGTCCTTTCCTTCGCCGTACTTAAACATTTCTTCATCGATTACAACAGAGTTTCCACTGTGATCCCACCAGATCATCTTAAATTGGTCACTTCCAAACAGTCACCAGAGTTTCTGTGGAAAGTTGAGGGCTGAGGTGATGCTGGCTTTGCTCTCCTCAGGAGAAATGTGAGGTAAACATTTGCTTTCCTCTTCATCAGAAAAAGTTAGTGAATCCTTTTCTTCTTTTATCTGTGCTAGAGCAGCATCCTAAGCTGTTCCTTGATCCTGTCCTGCAGGATCAGGAGAAGGGGAGCCTGAAGCCCATCTTTAAAAAGGGCCAGAAAGATGATCCCGGTAGCTACAGGCCTATCAGTCTCACCTCCTTTTCTGGGAAGGTTATGGGACGAATAATCTTGGGAACCATCATGGACCAATTAAAGGTCAACCACGGGATGAGAACCAGTCAGCATGGGTTTACGAACGGTAGATCCTGTCTGACAAACCTGATTTCATTCTACGACAAGTTGACCCGCTTAGTGAATGAAGGTCAGGCTGTTGATGTGGTCTACCTGGACTTCAGTAAGACCTCTGACACTGTCCCCCATAACATTCTCATGGAGAAGCTGGCTGCCTGTGGTCTGGATGGGTGTACACTCTGCTGGGTGAAACACTGGCTGGATTGCCGGGCCCAAATAGTCGTGGTCAATGGAGTTGAATCCAGTTGGTGGCCGGTCATGAGCGGTGTCCCCCAAGGCTCAGTGCTGGGGCCG
>PPHD01000177.1:0-91458 GCA_002909625.1 Bambusicola thoracicus | reverse complement strand
TTTCGTTTGTTCTCCGCTGCGGCGGGGTGCCTGGGTGGGGGGGGGAAAGCGGGGCGATGCGGTGCCGGTTTGGCGTGCGCCGCTCGGTCACACGGCAGCCATCGCGCCTCCGGGGGGGGGGGACGGGACGGGGGGGCAGCGTCCCTCTGCGCACACGGAGCGGGGCTCGGCGAGGGCACGCGCCGAGGGAGACGCGGCGCTGCTGGCGGGACCGCGGGAGGACGGCGCTGCGCGGTCAGGGATCGGTCCCTCCGTCTCTCGTTGCCGTCGGTAACTTTACAGACAGGTTTGCCTTTTGTTCCGATTCTGCCGCTCCGTTATTTGGGAAGGAACGACGGTTTGGCTCTTAGAAAGCGGCGTTCTGAACTCTGCTTTCCCGCGGGGTGTGGGTGTTCCGGTAGGGAAACCGATTCTAGAGATGCGAGTGAGAGAGTGTTGTTGAATGAATACTTTTTTCTCTCCCATTGGATGTCAGGAGAAGGTTCCTCACCAAAGGCGGAGGGCTGTGGGCACGGCCCCGAGCGCGGGAGTTCAAGGAGCGTTTGGACAGTGCTTTCAGATGGAGGGTTTGATTTGGGGTGGTGCCGTGTGGAGCCCGGACTTTCACTCAGTGGTCCTTATGGGTCCCTTCCAGCTCAGCATGTTCTATGATAGTGCGCTAGCTGTAAGGTGCTCTGCTTGTTCATACCTTGTATGGCAGTATATGCTTAAGGTTAACAAAGAAATATCTCAAGGAAACCTCCAGATATGTGTGTTTTCTCCTCGGTCAAATAAACTCTTGGTGTCCATATTGATGACTCTGGAGAGCGTTGGGCTGTGCGGTGTTACTGCACACTCGGTCCTAATCTTTTCTTCTTCTGCCCATTCTTCCCAGTCACCTGTATCCTCCCTCAGTGCATATAACTCGATGGTGTTTTTATATAGCGTAGTTCCTAGCCCAGCAGTGAGTTTTGATTGCTGAGTTCTTTCCGTTGTGAAATGCGCACGCTGCTTCTCCCAAGCCCCCATTAGGAGGGTATGGTGTTGAAAGAGGAGCCTTACATCAGCTGTATTCAGGCTCCCAGCTGCAGCAGCCAGGGGTGTGCTTGCCTGGGATGGGGGTAAGATGTGCTGGTTGCCTGTTGGTAAGGAAAGCATTCACTTTACATTTCGGCTAGGCGGTCATCCACCTTTAGGCAATCAGCTTGGAGCATTTGAGCTCGCGTGATTAGCACTTGTATGCCCTCACTGGTTTTGGCAGGCTTGCAGGGGTCATGTTTCGTACAGACGAACTGTTTCTGAACAGTTTCTCCAGTGTGTTAGGCTCAGGCTTCATCTGAGCCAAGCGGGTTGCTCTTTGCACTTGCTCCTTCCCAAACCACACTTAATTCTTTCAGTTCTGGTGTTCCCACTGTAATATCTGGAACCGGAGACAGTAAGATAAGTTGGATTTCAAAGGAGTTGTGTGGTTTTTTTTTTTTTCCTTTGATTTTCCTTTGTATCCCTGGTCAGTGGAATGACTGTTAAGATACAGCTGGTATCTCAAAATAAACCAGTGACCCGCAGTGCCTATTCCGTCTGTTGCTGCTGTAGTTAGCTGGTGGGAAATCTGCATACTCCTTCGTTAATACCTCTAATCATGCAATTAGGTTAGATTTGGATTCAGGAAAGAATGCGAGTCTAGCAAGTAAATCATTGTGAACGGTGATGCCAAATAGCCTTTTCTAATCTACCTTTATGCTGTAGCCGTAGACTGTAATTTCAGTTTTCGGTAGGATGACACCAGGGTAAATAAGAACTTCTGTTTGTAGAATAGGGTGGAAAACAAAGAAATGAAATGAAATCATCAGCGATGGTTTGAGGAGAGGGAAGAAGATCATAATTGAGTTACCAGCATTAAACACGCGCTTCTGCTGCCTTTAGTTATACAGGGAGTAGAATAAACCTGAAGCGGGAGGATTCGTTTGTAGTATGCATTTCAGGCAGGGATGTCTCAGAAATGAATCTGTGTGGAACCAAAGAGACGAGAACTTTTTTTTTTTACCATTAAAATAAAGCCAAAATAGCTTCTGCCCCAGTAGTCGGCTAGGAACGTTGAATGCTTGTTGCTATTGTGCTTAATGCAGCTGCTGAACTTGAAATGGCCCCTACGCCCAGAGTTGGTTTTGTTTTTACTTGCGTAGCATGAAATTGGCTGGTATAATAGACAATTAGAACTTTGGTCTAGTCTGAGGTCTAATGATACACTATTTGTATGCATAAAACTTGCCTGTGAGGTGCCAGAACTTCAGTATGGTGTGTGCCAGAAGTAGCTGCCCTGCCTTACAAAGCACTCTTTCTGATATTAAAAAAACAGTACAGCAGATACCACTGATTATTTCTGAATGATACTGTAGGTATGTCCTGCTATATTCCAATTGGCAATTAAAATTCCTAGCTCTGTTTCCCAATCCTTCATACAAAAACAACAAAAAAAAAGTAGTTTGGGGATGCGCATGTGGGTGCGGTGCTGATCCCCCTGTCTACAATGAGTTTGTCTGCAGGGCTGGAGGTGTGCGGGAGGTAGAGGTGGTCGCGTTCTTGGCAGAGCGGGCACCAGTTGTGTGGGAGAGATTAGTTTCTAATTACTCATCTTAAAGGCTTTCCTGCAATTGAAGCTGGAATCTGTCAACCTATGTTGGAGTATCAGTACAACATTTTGACCAGCATAGAAGATAACCGCCCATAAAAATGCTTGGGTTTGGGGAGGGGTGAAGAGAGGGTGTCCTACCAGTTCACCAGAAAAAATGTGTGTCTTCTATTTTTCCTTTTATTTCTGATGCCAAAGATGCATTCTGATGCAGAAAAGTTAAATGAAATGGTACGTGTGCGTGTGTAAAAAGTGCTTGGACTTTTGAAACAATAATACTATTAATTGCCCCAAACGTAAATCCCTACAGTGCATTTCTCTTTCTCAGTATTTCTCAATCTCCGCCCATTGTTGTGGCTGTATGTGCCCACAGGATATGTGTGGTGAGCACAGTTTCAGCAGATACTATAGATTTTCAGGAATAAGTTTTTCGGTTGTGGCTATCCTTGAGAATCATTGGCTTCATGGTATGGATTGGGTTAGATATTAGGAGGAAGTTTTTCACACGGAGGGTGGTGATGTATTGGAACGGGTTGCCCAAGGAGGCTGTGGATGCCCCATCCCTGGAGGCATTCAAGGCCAGGCTGGATGTGGCTCTGGGCAGCCTGGTCTGCTGGTTGGCGACCCTGCACATAGCAGGGGGGTTGAAACTCGGTGATCACTGTGGTCCTTTTCAACCCAGGCCATTCTACGATTCTATGTTCCCTCACATTTCTCAGTACTAATAGTGTAGCTGAATCAGGCCCTAGAAATACTATGAAAATAATGTCATTGAAAGTCTGTTGGCTCAGGAGTCTGGATTTTCTTTTGTATTTTGATGGTACCCAATCTGCATGGAAAGGGTGTAGACTTACAGATCACTAATTTGCTGTAAACGATTGGACAGGAGTTTTCTTTGCATTGTTTATATTGTGAGATACAGTTTAACTTGCTTCATATGGATGTTCCATTCATAGATATGTTATTAGTGCACTTTAACAGTCTTGTTTTCTTTTGCCTTACTGGTTGAACTGTAAAGGAGAAGTTCAGTATTGACTACCAGGAGGCTAATTCAGTCATGTGTCTCTACAGAACAGGAGAATCTTGGGTGCTCATTGAGCTGAACAAGTTTTCTACAAAGTCAGCTTCATACGTAACTTTAAAAGATCAAACTGAGTTTATGAAGAGACATTCAGATGCTTGACAGGCTGAGAGAGCTGGGGCTGTTCAGCCTGGAGAACGGAAAGCTCTGAGATGATCTGATAGCAGCCTTTCAGTATTTAAAGGGAAGCTACAGGAAAGGAGGGAACAGAGTCTTTAGCAGGGTCTGTGGTGACAGAACAAGGGGAAATGGCTTCAAGCTCAAAGAAGGGAGGTTTAGGCTGGAAAGGTCTTTTACAGTGAGGGTGGTGAGGTGCTGGAACAGGTTGCCCAGTGCTGTGGTTGATGCCCCGTCCCTGGAGACTTCCAGGGTGAGGCTGGATCAGGCTCTGGGCAACCTGATGCAGCTGTGCTGTCCCTGCTCATTGCAGGGGAGTTGGACTAGATGGGCCTCAGATGTCCCTTCCAAGCCTAAGGATTCTATGATTCTGATTGAAGATGGCTGTTTTCATATTATATGACACCTTGTGTTGTGGGTTATGTTTTCATGTATACAGCTGATTTGAAAACTCTAGAGGTACAATGTAGCTAAGTTTGTGTTTTCCTGTCACCCTTCCTTTATTAAAAAGAAAAAAAAAATTGCCATAACTGTAAAAATGCATGTTTCATGGAATGTATTGTAGCTTTATATGTAACCGTTTGAAATTCACAAGCACAACACAGTATGGGTTGCCCTGTAAATCTGGTTGTAAGGGGCGACGTTTAATATGTTTAAGTTTTTATGGTGGGATCTGTCAAAATTTCAGTGTTGGCTTTTCTGCCAGTCCTGCAATGAAAGAAGATAAAGGCTGAGCAGATCTGTTCAATTACCTCGTTCCAGTTATATTACGCTGGTTAGACATCAGCTCCACATGGTTAATCCCTGATCCTGCAAGCTGTTCTGTGTGAACACGTGCTTGTAGCCGTGCAGAGCTGAGAGCTGACGAGAACGTCACCAAATATAGATGCACCTGTGAAGAGCTCCTCATGCAGGCACATGGCTTTCAGCTATATGCAGGTTCTGTGGGGATTCCAGAGCTAACGGAGAGGAGAATTAGACGGAAGCTCGGTTACCTGCTTTTGCTTTGTAGGTTTAAGTAGGGTCAACTGGCGGGATTGGCCCCTGTTTTAGGTCTCTGTCGTGCTGCTCTGCAGGACAGTGGACTCTTAAGATGGCTTGTAGTGCATTCCTGAATTTCTTTTAACTTCGTTTTTTCCTTTTCATACAGTTATATGTTGGCAGCTTTCAAGATTTGCTGGACTTTCAGGAGCGTTCTTGCGCTTGGGAAAATGAAATGGGAGTTTAAATGATGCTGTAAAGTCTGGATGAAGGTTTGCAAAGAGCAAATTCTGAAAAACACTACTGGCTAAATTGTAATTATTTTCCTCGAGTGGTTTGTGTAGATAAAAGGGGTGATTGTATGTTGTAATGAGTCCTTTGTCAACTGAAGAGAATAAACAGTATCATTTAGGTGGAAAAGAGCTCATTTGAAATCCAGCGTAGTTTTCACTGGTGGCGTAAGGATCCACTGAAATGATATTGCTTCGGGGAGTGTTGGCAATCCTTGCGATGATGTGGGCAGGGGAAGATGACAAATGCCGTTTCCTTGTTTGTGTGGTGTAATGCTGGCACTACGGGTGAGCTTTGATTGCCTGCGGGGAGAAGTCGGCGACTTTGGTGCTGTTGGTTGTTGTAAGTGCCAACTCCTGGCTGAAATCCCTTCGTGCGGTGGTGGTGTGGTACAAAGAGGGTGATCTTGGACTGTGAAAGGAGAGCTGTGATGTGAAACCAAAGTTGTGGATTCCTACCGCTGTTATGCTTTTATAATCATTGAATCAGCCTTGCTCGTAACAAGTGTCCTAGCTCAGGCTATGTTTCGTTATGTTCTTACTGGAATAATCTGAATGGCATTACAGCTTGCGCAATGCTTTCTCTTCAACCATTCCATGCTTTTTAGATTGATTAGTCACCCTTTTTTGCACAATCAGAATAGATGGATGAACTGTGCGCAGCAACTGGAATCCACTCTTGGGAAACAAAAATATGGAATCCTCCGGACTCAGTGCTGAGTTTAAGGTATCGGATGTGGGAATGGACTGATTCCTTAAGAAAGACCCAAGAACGTTTGGTGGTACCATTTAAACTCAACACTTAAATCTGATGGGATTGCATAGAACTTGCATTGTCTGTAGATGATGCAAGTCAATTTTGATGTGTGAGGCTTTTGGGACAGAGAAGGGGAAAAGAAACATCCTCTTGAGGATGTGGACAAATGCTATTGCATGGCTTCTTAAACACTTGATGGTCGGTGTTAACTAGTTGAGTGAATTGAACTCAAAGAGTTTAATCTGCTTCTATTCCAGAGTTTATAAACAAGAATGTGATTACTTAAGAGCGAGTCTGGGCTGTTACATAAGTGAAGCTATCTTCTGAATTGAAACAACCAACTCTCTCTCTCACTCCAAAGAAACAAATGGAGAAAAAACAACCCACTGACTCTTTTGGAACTTACCTGATGTATTCTGTGAACTTTATATAGAACTTGATACTTAGGTACCCCTTCAATTCTTGTTCTAAGAAATTTAACAATTTTATTTCCATCTCTGTTCTACTTGAGATTTGGATTATGCTATAAGGAAGATCTTGGTGGAAATTGTAGACTAATTAGTGATAGGTTTTAAACTCCATTCATTAATGAAGCTAAATTTATGTTGGAATCCTGTAGTCCGGAGCCGGGTGGTGTTTGATGTGTGTGAATAAGGAGAAAAAGTAACAGTGGGTTAATAAAATCAGCACAGTATTCTTGTGTGTGTGAGTCTGGCTGTCTTAGTGTCAGGTCATCTAAATGCCCCCAGAGCAGAGCTAAACATGCTGTGGGAGAAAAATGGGCCAGATAGAAAAATATTGGATGAAATCTTTCTTTACAGCAACAAGGAGGAAGCTTGCCATCAGCTGTTTCATGTGAACATCACCTGATTTTACAGCATCGTACTTTGAATGCAGCCTTTGTACAGCAAAGGCTACTTGCGATGTGATGTAGCATCTCTGGGTATTTAGACACTTCCATTTGTTTCTGTTGTTGCTTCTTACAGTTTCTGCTGAAAGCAAGCAAAGAATGCTTCAATATTAGAACTCCAGATTTCATGGGCAGGTGGTTGAGTCTGGGCTAGTTCTACTCTACTACTGTGTCTTGATGCAGCCTTATGAGTTCCTGCTGAGGAAGGAGAACTGTAAGGCTAAGAAGAGCAGGAATACGTAGAATTTATGTTATTTTTATTTATTTTCCTTACTGGTCTCATCACTAGCTAGGAGGCGAGGCTAGGAGAAATGGAGCTTTGACCTTTTGGTGGTTTTTGGCTCTCGCTAGTTGCTGGCTTGAGGAATTTGAATGTGTTCCAGGGATGACATGCTAGCTGAAATTTCAGCAGGCTGAAAGACTGTAGTCTTTTCAGCTGGTAGTTGTTTCTGGGTGCTTGGTAGGCTTCATTGATAGCTGAATAATAAACCTTCTGCCTATTGTGTTCCTTTTTTTATATTCAGAATTTCAAGTACTTCTGTGTAATAGAGAGGATCCTTCCCCCTTCCTAATTGGAAGTGGTTCTGATAGATGATCATGTTCCTATGATCAGAAGTTGCGTGAAGCTTCAGAGATCACTTTGCATTCTTTTTTGCATTTTCTCCTTGCTGTATGTGCTTTGAGCAGGAAAGAGCTATACCACAGAACCAAGGAAATGGGAATCCCTGCTGAAGCTGCTTAATTCCTAGAGTTTCTTGAATTTGTTAGGGCAGTGCCAGGCTCCTGCATTTCCTGGATTACCTTGATCCAGTTCTTAATTAAACCATCAGGGATTTGTTAGGAAAAGCAGAGTGCAGGCTGAATGGGACAGGGAAGCTGCTACATTAAAATATCTTTCCTGAATGCGTACATGAAATATCTTCATGGAATCATAGAATGGCCTGGGTTGAAAAGGACCATCTAGTTTCCACACCCTGCTATGTGCAGGGTCGCCAACCAGCAGACCAGGCTGCCCAGAGCCACATCCAGCCTGGCCTTGAATGCCTCCAGGGATGGGGCATCCACAGCCTCCTTGGGCAACCTGTTCCAGTGCGTCACCACCACCTTCTGTGTGGAAAAACTTCTACCTAATAGCTAACCTAAACCTTTCCTGTCCCAATTTAAAATCTCCATGCTGAATCTCTTAAATGCCCACCTTCAACATCAAAATGTGGTGTTCTGCTTGAGAAGTGACAGAAATTTAATGCCCTTATTTAAAAAACGAAAGTAACTTCCCCCTCCCCCCAACCAAAATTCAAAAATGTGTCAGCATCATGAATACAGAATGCTGACACAGCACAACTTTGTATGCAGAAATGGAACTTAGGAAAGCTGTATACCAAAAGCCTTGTGAAATTTTTTTGTGTGCGGAGGTTTATTATTGTGCTTTATTATCCTTTCCCAGATTCAGGAAAGGGGGGGGAGGGGGTGAAGGCTACCTATAGTGCTGTGTACAGGTTTCTGAGCTTTGTGAGGTTATAATCTTTAAGATGTCAGTAAAAGCAGTTTGTGGTTCTGTGCTGGGCCGTGTAGAAGAAGAAGCACTTGGCTTTTGGGATGAAAAAGGGGAGGTCCCCTGTGGGAGAATATGTTACGGTAGCACGGGGTCCATCTTCCAGGGGCTCAACACTTAGCCTGACTCCCATGAAGCCATAGTCGAGTCAGGTCTGAGGCCTAGCATCGGTAAGAAACTGTCCCATGGGAAAGAGAAGGATGAGTGTGTAAATATGCTGGGTGCCCTTGGACAGCAAGGAGCCGTGTATTGATAAGAACTGGGAAAGAATGGAAACAAGAGGATGTGAGATTGATAGTGTTTGTGTAATAATGCTCAGGCCTGTGAGAAACTGCTTGTTAGATAGTTTGGAGTTTGTAATCAATCACTTGTGTGCATTGATGGACAAGTTATCACTTCTGTCTTGTTTACTGAGCACTATAAAAAGGATGTTAGCATATAATACAGAGAGCATAAAAAGCGAATGGATGGAGAAGAGAGAATAGAGAATAAATGATTCTTGCATGCAACAACGAACTCTGTGTATCCAGGGGATTTTTTTTTTTCTTTAGCTGCAATAGTCCCCAAGGAGGAGAGGTCCCCAAGGTACTTAGTTGAGCTGTGCTCTACAGTTGGGGAAAAGAGATGAAGCACTTGGTTAACAAGGCTATACTGCAAGAAACGTAGATGAAGAGGAAAAATGGGACTCTGTCTTAACTATGATGTTTAAAACATCTACCTGCTGAGTTCAGCTGTTATCTTTGTGCTAGATAATGGAAGAAGGTGAGCGTAATTAACAGGCTGCCCAAGGAGGCTGTGGATGCCCCATCCCTGGAGGCATTCAAGGCCAGGCTGGATGTGGCTCTGGGCAGCCTGGTCTGGGGGTTGGCGACCCTGCACATAGCAGGGGGGTTGAAACTCGATGATCACTGTGGAGGGAGAGGCCTACAGAGTGATGTGTCTGTCCCTCTAGTAATGGCAATTTGCATACCTCCAGTTTGTATACCAATTCCTGAATGTCTGAATTGGTTTATATTGCCCCGGTTTTGTAATGATCTCAGATTTACACTGTATCTTGAATCATGGCAATGAACATACTTTCTTGCTCCCACTAAGAATGGACTAAATTTGTTGGGAAAGTATTTGGCAGTTCTGTTCAGTTCATTCTCTTTGAAAAATATCTCAGCAGCTGGTTGCTATAGAATCACTATATCTCTTCCAGATTTTAATGTTTAGTGGGTTGGATACAGTGGGGAGGCTATTGGCAAGGTAACTGAAAAAATGTGTTGAGTTCTTTCTCTCTTGGGGTGGTGCTGGCTTAGTGCCTTTTTGTGGGGCTGCTTTATTACTGTTTTTCAATGGCTTGCATGAGCAGCACCGCCGGTGGACGCTGTGACCTTTGGCACTGCGTATCTGATTACTCATATTTTTGGCCAGGCTGTAGCATTTTAGTGCTATGGCTCATTTTCTTTCTTGCATCTCTATGTGTCTGTTCAGTTGATACGCCAACCTAGAGATAAGTATCTCAGAAATGAAGTTGAACTCAGTTTCCATTATGGGTCTGTGCAGTCTTCTAGAAAAGAGAAATATTGAAGGTTTGATATGTAATCAAAGCTTTTTTTTTGATTTTTGGAAAAACAAAAAACCAACCTGAAGTGTAGGCAATTGTCACGTTTGTCTGTGTGTTATCTTGTGACCGGTGTAAGCTATGTGTGTTGTTGCAATGCCTGTTTGGTTGTGTATTCAGGCAGATATATCTCGTTGTGTCCTAATATTCTAAGCAGTTTAGAAGCCATCTGATGGCTTTCTCAATAGTCAGTAATGAAATGAATTTTCCAGAAATACCCATGAAAGCTATGCAAGCTTCAAAATAGGCTGAAATAAAAGAACAGGTAAGTAGAACAGAAAACCTGCTGATTTCTCTATGAGGTCTGATATTCCCCAACAGATGCCTCTTCTGTCTGTAGTTGTGATGTGCCACTTGAGAAAGGTTCTCTCTTTCTTCCACTGTTCTTGTTAGATGGTAGGCTTCTTCCTAATACTTCCCAACAATTAAATAATATACACTGTCTTCAGGTATTGCATCTTCTTGATAATGCCCTATGCTTTCACCATTACTCAGTTTCCTTGCGTCCATCTCAACTTGATTGTTCCTCTTGGTACTTTCGGTTCTCTGAGGACTTTAACACTGCATGACTTGACAGTGTACTGGCTGCTGGCAGTCACATTTCTTGAGGACTATATTAAGGCCTTATTTTTGACTGCCAAACCACCAGGAGCTATTCAAAAGGCTAAAGGAATGACAGCAGGGTTGGAAGATGCTTTCTTTTTTCCTGCTGGGCCTACTGCAAAATTCTTTCTCTTTTGTTGCTATCTCGAAGGTGCTGGCTGTGCAACTAATGATTATAAATAGAATCATAGAATCGCTCAGGTTGGAAAAGACCTTAAAGATCATCAAGTCCAACCACAACCTCACCATACTACCCTAACTCTAACAAACCTCTGTTAAATCATGTCCCCAAGAACCACATCCAGTGGAGACAGAGAAATGCGTATGGCAGACAGTTATGTTTTTCTCTGTTATTGTCATGCTTTTAGCATTTGAGAACAGAGAGTCAAAGTGGCGGTCAAATAATTAGTGAGATTTTTTTTGCAGGTTTTTGAAGAAAGAGCATGAATTCTCGCTATGTGCATGAACTCCTGTAGCTCAGGACAGTTGGCTTGGACATTGTTAACTGGAGGATTAAAAAGAAAAAACAGGAGTATAAATGGTCTATTCAGTCTAGAATGTCAGTGCATCTCTTGGCAATGCTTGCTGAGAGGCTTTGAGGATTACTTGCTCCTGCTTTTTTTTCTTCCTAGAGCACATGAATTGGCATTTTTTCCTGGAATTTTTTCTTGCTTAATTTGGTGTTTCCTGCTTAAAAGTTGTGCTAAAACAGCTGTACATTTCAAGGAGTACTTTGAGTGCTTGGGTTCTGAATCTGTCAGCAACTGTACTTAAGCAGATAAAAGCTGAGGCATGTTCTTGTAATTTTATTTCTATGGGTACCATATTGCTCATTTATGTAAGAAGGTGAAGTTGATTTGGTAAGAGATTTATGTTATTGCTGCTCTGGAAACCTGTGTGTCTTGATGTCTTAAAAGTGACACACAATAGCACTGGAGCTTTAGGAAAATTAATTACCGCTGAGTTTCCAGAGGAAATTGATTTAACAATCTTATTCTTGCTCTGTCCCACACTTCTCTTAATTTGCTGCTTAATGGGACCTGTTACGTCTGTTCGCAACTTGGGAATGGAATGTGTCTAATAGAAAATGCTGTATTATCCTATTTGCTGTATTTAGTGCCTCCTCTGGTTCAATAGCACTCGAGTTGTTGATTAGGCATGTGTTCATTGTTCTGATGTCAACTTCATTTTAATGTTAAATGTCTTTAGCCTACACAGATGGTTAAGAGGAAAATCTTGCTTGCCATTTTAGAAGGTGGCTTATTAGCTGCGATGATTGGAGGAGGCATAGAAGTTTCAGTATAAACTCAGCTTTCATATTCATGTCCTAACTCAGAAGGTAAATAATCAGAAATGTATTTTTAGAGTCCAAAGTTTATTTTTATCATCTTGTTGCTTGCTGGCATTTAGACTATGCTGTGCTGTACAGAAGCTAGCCAGCGTGTGTTGAAAAGCTGGTGCTGAATGTACTGTCTCTGTAATGCTAGCCTCTGCTTTTTCAAGCTTCCTTCACGGCTGTCCACAAACCTTTTTGTATGATGTCTCTGCTGCATAGCGTGGCCTTCATGGTATCTTCTGTTGGAGTCACGAGACTTGATTTTCAAGGTAAATTTGCCCTTGTTTTTAACATACCAAATGGAGAAATTTAGTCCTGTTCAGAGTGAGATCGCCTTAGAAGTTGTGGTAGATTCCTGGTGAAGTAAGTCAAATGAATGGTGACAGTACTCATTTTGGCTGCTAGGTTTTAATCTGCTACTGCAAGCATGAGCTATGAGTTTGCAAAGATTCCTCCTGTACCATAAATAGTAGAAACTTTTCTGTCTACTGTTCTCACATGAAGGTATGCTAACATTTGTGGCTGCAATAGTAAATAAATATAGTCGATAATCTTAAACCACAGATTTCTAGCGTGTCTTCCCATGCGTGTGTGTATATATGCGTGCCTGATTAATGACCCGCAAATGCGATCCTGCTGGCCAAATGAAGTGGGCTCTTATTACAGTAAAACGAGGTTCCCCTTTTTCCAAGCATTTCTTATACCTAGCAAGATTATTTTATTGCTGTATTAATACTAAGTGCCTGATTAAGTGACCAAGAAGCGGAGAATCTTGGAAAAAGTAACATTGCTTACTTACTGTGTTTATGGGAAGAAATCTTATTAGAGTATTGTTTTCTGTTTGTGAGAAGTGATAGCTGAATTAGATATGACATATGCCTGGCATGGATACAGCGTTCACTGGGCTGGAAACAGAGCGACTTATGCAAACTACTCAGATTAGTTTAGTAGATGTATAGCAGTCTTTCTGTTACACGCAGTTGAATGTTTTCAATCTTACTACAAATATACGCACATGCTTTGGCTGCATTCTCTATGCTGAAGTTGTTATCGGCATAGAAACAAAGAGCTGTCTTGAGGTTAAGTCTAAGGACTAGGAGTATCTTTCTGGTTTCAGAGACATACCTGTATATGGGTTGTTCCCAGTGTCTTCTATCCAGTTTGAAACCAGCAAGGAAACTAGTTGTTTTTCCAGTTCAACAACTGTGTCCCTTTTTCAAGGCTTACATTGTGAGGGAAGGTGGAAAAAAGAAGAGGTCTTACAGGCCTGTTGACTACTTGAGTTTTTTTGTTGGTGGTGTTACTTTCTAGTCTCTAGGCAAACTAGATAGTGAAACAAAGTGCTGTCTTATCACCGTATTGTCATCACTAGGCAATAAGGTCATCTGAGTATATTTGAATGATCTCAGGAATATGAAACTTAGAAAAGTTAATCTTTTTAAGAACAGAGTGAGATGTGGAGTAAGACATCTGGGAGTTTGTTGAAGGAATGGGAGTAATAATGTTTTAACTTCAAGGTGGGTGAGCCATGAAGTCTTCTGTAGCATCATACCCTTCCTGCTTTTCTAGAATCATATAATCACAGGGTTGAAAAGGACCTACAAGATCATCTAGTCCAACTGTCCTCCCATTACCATTGCTACCACAAGCCACTAAACCATATCTTGTAGCTCCTCATCCAGACGCCTCTTGAACACTTTCAGGTACAGCGACTCCACCACCTCCCTGGGCAGGCCACTCCAGAGCCTGACCACTCTCTGAGAGAAAAAGTTTTTCCTCATGTCTAGCCTAAGCCTCCTCTGGTACGACTTGTGGCCGTATCAGGCCACAAGTCAGGCCATTATCAGGCTTCTCTTTATTGTTTGTTGGCCTTTCCTTTACTACTCATTGTATAAGTGTCTAATCTCTTCACTTACATTTTTCTCTATCTGCCTTTGCTGAGGGGACAAGTGTGAAGAAACCCAAAGTTCAGATTGTCTGTTTGTAGTACTGTCACCAGGCAGCTTCCATGAATAAGGATTATGCTATAATGTATGAGCAGGACTGTACCTATGTGTGTAGTTGGACACTGATTAGTAGCTAGCATTCTTAAAACTCGCAAGTATGGTGGTTTTCAAGGAGATATTAAAACATTGCAGTCCAGGGAAATTGCTCTTTTCAGAACTATTAACCATGCGTACTTCCCCGGTCATTTGCAGAAGGGCCATAACAAGGTAGCCTGCTTTCCAGATCAAGCATGAGAAATGCCTGTGTGTATGATTCCCTCCCTGTAACACCTGCATTATCAAGAGGAGCCATTTTGTCACCTGTAAATACTTAAATCCTGAGAATGGGCACCTCTTCCCTAACTGCTTGCTACATCTACATTCTTTAAAAGGTACCATCTTTTCTGTCTACTGCTTTTCCTGGATTTAGTTTGTGTGTTTGTAGCCTGGAACTTCACGATCTCATGTTTGAGTGATCCCAGTGCCCCCTTGGCTGCTCAGTGGTCAGAAAGTGCTAATGTGGGACGGTGATTGCAACACTCAGCTTCTTTTCACAGAATATGAGCCCTCTCAGTTCTTCCAGTAGAACTCTTACTTCCACCTATGAGATTTCTATTTGCAGTGGGGAAGACCTTAACTTCACTGTGTTTGAAGGAGTCTGTTACATAAATACTTACGCTTCTGCTTTAGTGAAATATATGGAAAGTTTTCTTTTTTTCTCTTAAGTTTCTATAATTTCATTGCTGCCTTTAAACTCCTTATTACTACCATTAATCTATCTAGCAAGCTGGTTTCTGTACTTGTATCATAATACGTGAAGAATCTTTTACCCCAGCAAGGACCCAGACTTCAGCTGTTGTGCTTGAGATGCTTTTGGTGGAAACGTTAGAATGCATATCTGTCTTCTAGGAATGAAACTTGTTGCATGCCTTTAAACCTTTTTTTGTGACATTCAACCACACTTACAGAGATAGTTTAAGTCAGTTTAATATAGAAATAGGTTTTATAGATTGGAATAAGCTTTCTTTAGAATTTTGATCTAGAATTTCATCTCTCAAAGCATCTTTGTATCTATAAATTGCAGCTGGAATGGTCTTGCTCTTCATTTTCATAATAAAGATACTATTTAAAGTGCTGATTTGTCTTTTTACTGTCTGTTAAAAGCATAGTTGTGTCGAATGTTGGACTGATATTGTTAGGTAACATCAGATAGGTCTTTGGATTCTTTTTCTTCCCCAAAAGCATCTCTTCTTTTATCAAAGTACGTACTATTGCTTCAAGTGGATTGGTTACAGAAGTGTTTCATTTTCTGTAAAGCCAGTAACTGTTGATCCTACTCTTGGAAAAGGAGTTCCAAGTTTTGTCACAAGTAAAGCGGTAACTAAATGTTCTGTTCTGTAAGAGAAATGAAGCTTCAGTAGCTACTTCCTTGTAATATGTCAGCTGCTTTGGACTCAAGTATATTCTCCCTATTCACAAGGGACTATTGTATTGTTTCATAGCTATAGCTCTCCAAATGCACTTCTGACAGTGTCTGCTTCTAGGGCATCCTCAATTTGAGAGACTGAGGAGTAGCACTGAATTGTATCTGGTGTAGCTGATACTGTTTTGTTGTATGGGTTCTTGACTTGAAGTAGGGAAGAGACAATGTTCTCTTTAATCTTTCTTTAAACACAAATTGTCACCGCTTGCTTGACTCAAATGTAACATTGATGACTTTTTATCTTTGCTACTGTT
This sequence comes from Bambusicola thoracicus, assembly GCA_002909625.1. Taxonomy (NCBI): domain Eukaryota; kingdom Metazoa; phylum Chordata; class Aves; order Galliformes; family Phasianidae; genus Bambusicola; species Bambusicola thoracicus. Next base: position 75,895 of record PPHD01000177.1, on the reverse strand, counting down.
TACAGAGCACTTTGGTCCAGTTTCTGAAAGCCTGTTGGTTACCTAATGAATGGCAGTAAGTCAATACTTCTGTTCAGTATTTACATATACTTATATAAAAATGTTTTCATAAATCAGACCAGTTTTCTCTGATCATACTTCTTTATAATTGTGTCATGTAGCCTTTTATGTTTCTTGAAGGGTCAGGGACATCTACAGATAGAATATGGGCTTCTTTAAATTAAGTTACCACATTGTGATGAGTCGGCCTTGGCTGGTTGCCAGAGGCCCATCCAGCTGCTCTCTTACTTCCCCTCCTGAGCTGGAAAGGGGGAGAAAATGGCATGAAAAAGCTCTTGAGTCCAGATGAGGGCAGGGAGATTGCTTGTTGGTTTGCCCATGGCAGCTACTGGTTTGACTGAGGGGAAACGATCACCAATTCAAATAGACTTAGGCAGTGAGAAAGAAAGACAAATGAAAACACCCTTCCCCCCACTTATTTCCCCTTTCTCGCATGCTCAACTTCATTCCTTTATTCTTGCTTCCTCTGCAGTGGAGTCTGTGGTCAGTCCCTCACCACTCTTCTTTGCTGCTCCTTCTCCCTGATACTTTTTTCCCTGCTCTGGCACGGCCTTTCTGTGGGCCACAGTCCTTCATGATGTATCCACCTGCTCTGGAGTGATGTCCTCCATGGGCTGCAGCATGCATCTTGCTCTCTCGTGGATTCTTCGTGGGCTGCAGGGAAATACCTGTTCCATTGTGGTCTCCACAGGCTGCAGAGGAATCCCAGCTCAGCACCTGGAGCACCGCCTCCTCCCTTTCTGACTGTGGTGCTCACAGGGCAGTTTCTTATGCTTTCCCCCGTGCTGTCTCCCCTCCACCACATAACTATAGTACAGCAAAAGCTGTTTGCTCTAGTCAAGAAGGCTAGTCAAGAACCATTACAAATCAACCTGTGACTGAACAGCAGGATCAAGTGTGACCAAAAAAAAAAGTAACAGCAGTATTTGTCTGAAGAACATAATGAATGTCTGCTCTTGGCTCTGATAACATCATACAGAAGAGTTAAGAAGGCAGAGCTATGAAGACGTACAGAGCAGAAGGCCCATGAATGGGAGATGTTGGCTATTTTACTTAATATTGATGCTGTAGCTTAATAGACACTGAATAACTCCTACTAATAAAACACTATTTTGAAAATCTGCTTGCCTGTGGCAGATACCTTTAGCCATACATACAACTTTTTATGCAGCTGATGATCATCGTTTCTCTGAATGTTCAAAAGAGCAGATGCTTGTGGGGAAACAAGCTGGCCTATGCTGGAGTAGTTCAAAGAAAGGAGCCATCTGCAGTTTCCCGTATATCACCAACTTTATCCCACTTCTGCCCTATTAAACCTTTTTATCTTATGGCTTTGTCTAGGGGGAGGAAAGAAGGAAGGACCACACAGCTCCTGCACTCTCTCAACATAGACGTGCTGACTCCAGGATTTTACTTCCTTCTTACTCTGCTTCTAGCATAACTGTTGCTCTGAGGAAGAGGTGGAAAATATGAAGTGAAAGAGCTGAGAATATCTGAATCTTTTCCCCCTTCTTACAGTGTCTTTGGCTATCATATTTAGATGATAATGAGGATTTGCGCAGCACAGCTTCGTGGCATCAAGGTAGTTCTATGCGTAATTAAACTTTGTAATGGAAGATAGCTGCTGCTGTTCAAGAAAGACTTGATGACTGACCTTTTCCTTTTGCTGTCCCTATTCATAGAATCATAGAATATCCCAAGTTGGAAAGAACCCAGCTCATCGATCGAGTCCAGCTCCTGGCTCCTTACAGGACCACCCAAAATTCAAACCCTACATCTTTGTTGTCCACATGCTTCTTGAACTCTGGCAGGTTGGGGTCATGACCGCTTCTCTAGAGAGCCTGAGAACATCAAGCTGAGAGATGAGTCCTTTGATTCAGGCACGTTTAGTATTAGCTGCAGTTATGTTGGCCTACTTGGAAAGGGAGAGCACAGATTTGAACTGTTTTGGTAATTCCTTTGCATTTCAACCTTGTGATAGAAAACACAGCTCCACCATCTCCATCCCCTCGTCGTTTTTGAGCTCGTGCAGGGGTATAAAAAAATGGGTTGGGGGGCTGTAGCTGCAGGAGGAGTAGGTAGGAATGATAGATTAAAATGATGGATGAGAAGGCAGGAACACTTGTATAACATGGTGAAACATGGGAGAGTTCACGTAGAGTTGTGTTCTATCAGTGAACCTCTGGTGTACTTATGAGTTCCTTGACTTGCAAGTAATATAGCATTGTACTCCTCAATATAGGATGCAGCCCAGGAGGAGAGAAAGCATTTGTGCTGTGATACTCAGTATAGGAGTAAGGAAAGAGTTAATCTACAAGGCCCCAAAAAAAGAAGTGTTATCATACTATTCTGTAACTGGGCTATTTTTTGCTGAGGCGGTAAAGGAAGAAACAAGGTTACTTGTTATGTGGATTGGAAAGGTTAGAAATCTGACAAGGGGAAAATGCCTAGTGAAATAGAAGTCAGCCAGTGCTGCTTTGGGCTTTCAGAACAACTGTGCTCAACTCTCTGAAAAAGCAGTGCTAAAAAGTCAAAGATGGCTTAGCCAAAAGTATGATGTGACTGTCAGCCTTTCCTTAGAAGGATATGCTAGTACGTATGTAACATAAAGCATGCACTTAGGTGTTTATGGACACACGGACTTAGTCAGAAATTGCTTTCCTTTGGCTAAGGCTGAATTCCAGGCTTTGTACACTTTTCTCTTTTGTTCCTAGTATGTCTTTTAAGACATTGCCATTACTTAGTGATCCTTGAGCCTTGGAGACAGCCAGATCAACAGTTCTGAAATAAAGCATCGCTGTTTCATTTTGCCTAAGGTAAATAGCAGAACCAATCTTCTTTATCTGATTCTGTTAGCATTCAGTATAACTACAAATGAGTACTTACTGGCAATTGAGATCACTGCTCAAGTTCATGTTTGTAAAATAAGACAGACTTTGAGAGTCTAAGAGAACATGATACTTTCATATCTAGCAGTGATATCATGCATTTCCTTGTCCTTCTTACTAAGTCCTTCTCAAAGTAAATGCCTGACTATTATTAAGGTTATCTTTCAACTATAGTATATATTTCTAACTCCATAATTCTTGCGTTTCAGATTTTCAGTATAACAACTTGTTATGGAGGGGTTAGGAGTCAGAACTTCTCAACTGCAGTTATGTTAATGCAGCTTTTTACTATAAGAAGTAGATAAGACAGCTATTAAAATGAAGTTGTAAGCGTTCAGAGACTTCTTAGAAGTCCATTGTAAACAAAACAAAAAAAGACAGATTCACACCTTATGAGGTCTGGTGGTTCAGGATGAAGTCAGCAAATACTAAAGTGAAGATAAACCCAGATTTTTGTTTTATTTCTCCATGAAGATTTTGAGAACTCAAAGTCAAGTGAGACGGTAGATTACGTTAAATCTTCTCAAATGAAAGTCTGTCATCTTTTTAAAAAGATACGGTGATTCAGACACAGTTCACTCATGACTGGAATTATTGGATGAAATGCTGTCAGGATTAAAAACTGCATATGTGTATATAATCAGAAACAGCAATTCAGATAGTGCTGGCTAGACTATATAACAAAATGCTCTTATCACTGCAGCCTTTGCTTGCTTTCCTGCCAGTGTTAATTCCGTTTGATTAAATTGGGAACTGCTTAAGGGAGAGGCTTTTGCTTGCTTATAGTCCTTAGTGTCCTGAAATATTTTCAATACAGTGCTTGGGAGCTATTTGAGTACTGCTGGTAATATGTAGTCATCAGCAGTATTTCTTATCTGGATGAAGTTGCTGAATGTAATCATGTTGGAAGATGCCGGGTTATTTAACTTTCTATTTCCAACTTTATCATTTAGTTTATCTGCTCTTTGTAGTTCCCTTGTGCAAAATATGTTCCTGTGGTTCACGATAAGAATGAAGTAGGTTTCTGTTCCAAGTTACACTATTAACTTCTACCTTGAGTTAGAATAGAACGGTTGTTCAGATGGAAGGGAGCTACAAATCAAGTCCAACTGCCTGACCACATAACCAAAAGTTAAACTGTGTTGTTAAGGGCATTATCCCAATTCCTTTTGAACGCTGGCAGGCATGGGGCATGGCAGGCATCTACCTCTCTGGGGTCTCCCTGAGGTCACCTCTTGGCTTTCTTTTCTCCTAGTCTTTACCTGTGTCCAGCTTTACTCTGTCCCTCTTGTCCCTCCAGAGAGTCAACAGCACCTCTGGTTTAGTATTTTAAGTGAACTTGCTAAGGGTACACTTCATTCCTGCATCCAGACCATTGATAAAAGCATTAAACGAGAATGGTCCTAGAATTAAGCCCTGGCAAATGCTGCTGGTGACAGTGCCAGCCAGATGTAGTTCAGTTCAATACATCCCCCTGAGCTCTGCTTTTCAACCAGTTTATCGCTCCAAAACTTTTCCAAGAGAAGTTTAGACTAACATGTCTGTAGTTTCCTGGGTCTTCTCTCATAGCCATTTGGTAGCTGAATGTAACGCTGGCTAGCTTGAAATGAGCCAGGAACCTCCCCAGCCTCCTGTGTCTTGGAAATTGATGTCTCCCATAAGGTTGAGGGCAATTGATGCTGAGACTTCCCCCAGCTGCCTATAGAGTAGGTCATCTGTGCCATTGTCCTTGGTGAGTGGTTGATAGTAGACACCCATGACAACATCTTTTCTACTATCCATTCCCTTAATACTCACCCAAAGACTTTCTACTACAACATTCCAAATGGCAATGTCCATGCAGTCTCATCTTTCCCTTACATACAGCATCTGTTCTGCCTGTCCTTCCTGAGCTGCTTATGTCCCTCCCTTCCAGCACTTACAGAACTCATCCTACCGAGTCTCTCTGATGCCAATGACATTGTGGTTCTGAGAAAGAACCAAAGCTTCTGTTTTGCCCCATTTGTTCCTCAAGCTGTGTGTGTTGGTATGCAGGCGTTTCAAATGTGCTCTGATTGCATAGGATTCCCTGTGGAGCAGCCGCAGAGACAGTCCCTTTAACCCTGCCATCCCCAGACAGTGCCACACCAACCCTTGGCCAGAGCTCAGTGTTCCTGATGGTATCCCCTTCTCTAGCTGCTCCTACTTTGGGGACCTCAGTGGGTCTCACCAGGCTACTAGAATCTTTTCTCCCATTGACTGCCATTGCTGTCTGAGCTTTGGAATGGGATTGTCGTTTTTGGTTGCTTCAGAATAATGATGTTAATGCTAGTATGCGGTTACTTGATTGCTTCTCATCCACTGGAAGACAAAAGGAATACGTTTTCAGAGAATGAATCTGTGAACTTGCTCTGAAAAGATATCTTGAATAAAAGAATATCCTGAGCACATTGCTTACCGGTTAAATTAGGAATTATTATTGTAAGTATTTTCAGGTTAATTGAAGAAATAAACTCGCACCTGAAAGTACGAGCCCGGAAAACTGAGTAGTGTTTTGGTGAGAGGGAAACTGGAGAAAACAGCAAGCCAGTTATTGATCTGGATAGCAAAGAAGTCCGCTGTTTGAGCTTTAATAAAGATGTCTCTGAGCGTTAAAGGTCTGATTTGACCAAGAATGTTCTTTATAACGTTTCTCTTGAACTTTGACCTGAAGTCTTGAAGAAATCAAATGTATTTGGGGCAGTGTATCCCTTAGGCAGCCAGAAGAGACAAAAATCTCATAGCTCCTGGAAGAGGCTGAGACCTCTCTTCCAAAACCACTCAGAGCATAGTGTCAGAACAAGATAGAATGACAGTGCAAAGCAATAAACAACGGCCATAATTGCTTGCAAGTTTACTGTACGCAGAAACATCATTTTTGTTGTTTTTTCTGGGGCTTCCACTGCAGTTGTCAACATCAGGTTGATGAATGTCTCATTTTTTCCTGTTTTTAGGAAGTAAGGAGTTTGTTTCTTCTTTGGTAGAGTCCTGAGTAATTATCTTACTTGGAGCAGAGCAAAGAGAGGAGTGCTTTGTTACAGTACCTTTTGCCCACCTGCTGGGTTTGTAGTGATTTTTCTTCCATTTGTGGCCAGCTTACTCTTTTTAGCAGGAGATGAGATACTATGTTTACAAAAGCGACCTTCTCAGCCCTTTTGATCACTGCCACAGTAATGTGGACAGCATCTGTGACTGTGCCCAGCCTTGATAGTCTGCTGTTGCTCAGCAAAAAAACACAAGAAACAGTAAAACTTGCAGACATCTGGGAGGGTGTTTTAGGATAGTAAATGATTCTTAGGAAGAGCTGAAACTCTGAAGAGTTGCCTGAAACGGGCAACTGTATTCCTGATCTGATCTCCATAGAGCAGGAGTCAGACTCCCCATGAATGCCTCAAATTATTTTCCAGCATCTAGCTAAAATAACCAGGCTTTGCTGAAACTGTTGATGTCCTTTTATTAATAGTAGTCTAAGGACTTTTCCATGTAACATGGGAAAGCAACAAAACCTGCTGTTTGTCTGTGATACGCTCACATGACATCCTGCTTGGGGGTATTTGGCCATAACTTGGAATTCTTGAAAAGGATGTGGTTTATCTGGTTTTCTCTTTTCTTTTTTTTTATATACTTTTTTTCCTTTCTTCCTGTAGGAGGAGGAGGAAGGTGACCGATAAGTTGCTTCAGGGATTACTGTATGTTTTGTATGCCCAACTTATCTTGTGAATTACTGTTTCAGAATAGAAATGTTATGCGACATTTTGAGGAGAGTAGAAATACAGTTTTTTTTTTTTTCTAGTGAAACTTGCCCATTGAAGGCCAGACTGGTGGTGGCTCTGGGCAGCCTGGTCTGGTGGTTGGTGACCCTGCACATAGCAATGAGGTTGAAACTCAATGATCATTATGGTCCTTTTCAACCTAGGCCAGTCTTCATGGGCTTTTCACCTCTGTAGTGCCAGAGAAATAATACATTAAGCTCTTTCTGTGGGCAGGTGAAGATAAGTGGCTCAGAGCTTTCTATTGCTCTTTCTAAAGGAAACTTAAAATATCTGAGCAGAATAAAGTATTTAATGAACCCTTAACATTTCATTACTTCCATAATTTTGCTTATGTTGTTAAGGGTTTGAGGCTGGCTTTCTAAGGACAGTGCTTACTAGTGGTGCAGTTGTGGTTCCCCTTATGGTCTCTTCTACTTCCTGCTTGAGTAACTTCTGAACTCTTGGTCAACTGCGATCGAGTCTGTTAGAGGGTTAAAAATAAATAGCAAACAAACAAACAAAAAAAGCCAAAATAGTAAGTCCCTACAAATATGAATGCTGGTAGTTCATTAGAGAGAACCTGCAGTTTTTCTGAAGATAACTGGCGTGTTTACCCGTATTGTTTTGCTATCATCTTTCTGGCCCCTACATAGTTTCTGTTTCACTATGCTACGTATTCTTGTTGGGGTAGTTGGGAGGATCAAAGAAGGGCAGAGGAGGGAACTCATTCAGTGGAGATTGGGGTATGAAGAATACTGATCTAAACCAACTTGTTACTACTTCAGAATGATGTTGCAAATTGAAATGTCAACGCTTGTATTTCCATTACAATAATTACGAATGCACAGTAAGTTTATAACATAATGAATATGCCAGGTGGGTTTTGGATAAATAATATCTGCTCTCCATCCCAGAGTTCTTCAACCCAAACATTACCCAACCAAAAAAAACTACAAAGTCACTCAGCGTTAGAATGCTGTGTAATTCCTTATCACTTTTAACCTTCGTTTTCATATGTAACAAACCCTGAGCTGCTGGAATCAGCTGTCTGCAGTTGCAGAGTTGAATTTCTGCAGAGATAGAGCCCTTGGGAATGTACCCCTTGGGGTTCAAATGAAATGTGTAATGAAATCTCTGGTTATGGAAGATGGGTGTAACGTTGGCAGTAAAGAGCAAACAAATTACTCTCTCACTGGAGAGTATCGATCTTTTATTTCTTTTTTAAGCTCTAAGTTGTCTTTCTTCTCAAGTCTGAGAAGAAGTCTGTCTTTCTGCTCCTCCTGTGCCTGCCTGCCTTAAGTGCCTTTCTTGTCCTACTGCTACTGTGGGAAATGGAAGCAGAGAGAGAATCTCTGCCCTGCTCGCGTCTCTCCTGCTCTCTTTTTGACCTGAGTGTCAAAGCTGTGCTGTAAGGTTCAATGTTACATCTGTGGCAGTTGTGAGAACTCTTTTCTTCTAGGGTTTGCTGGTCGTTTTGAAAAGTAGAAGCATAGTGATAAAGGTAGTAAGTATACTTCAGAGGTTGAAAATACCATATTGGTACGTGTGTGATTTTAATCTTGTGAGGTGATGCCTTCTGTGCATGAAATTAGTACTGGCGATGGTGCCTGGTGTTTGGGTGAAGGTTTCTGAGTTGCGTACCGTGCTTGACTGCTTTGCCAAATCATGAGGGAAAAAAATCAGTATTTGTTTTCACAAATGGCAACTGGTGGGGAGACTGATGCACAGAAGTGCTGCGTTTTTGTTGTTGTTGTCGTTTCATTGGGTTTTTTTTTCTTTTTTTCTTTTTTCAGTGACATCTGTGGAGCGTATGTATAGTAGGTTCCCAAGTTGGAAGCTAGAAGAGTATGTGGGAAGTGTGAAAGGGGGTTGGGGAGAGGGGAATAAACAAGAAATTCAGACAAAAGGAAATTGGTGGTGCAAGTTAATGCCTTTTCTTAGTGATATTGATAAATTTCTGCCGCTGCTCAAGCAGTCTAAATAATTCTCCTTCTGATTCTGCTTCCTTTGCTTTTCTCCTGTTGCCTGGAAAACACGAGTGGAATCTGGTAGGACAAGAGGCTGCTTTCGCATTGTTTTGTGGCTCCGTGGCTAGCTATTGTCCCCTCAGCTCAGGCGATTCATGTCAGTCTTTGTGTGGAGCAAGAAAAATGTTTTCCCTGGTTTTTGGGTTTTTTCATTAAAGATTAAATTTCTGGACTCTAGACTGCTTTTATTTGAAAAGCAAGCAGCGTTAAGAGTATCGCCCACCGACTAAAGTGTTTCTCCTTGTGATGTCAGCTTTAGCACCGTGTTCAACTAAACACGCCTATTAAATCTGTGAGCTAACTGAGGGGTAGAGGAGTCTTGCAATCTAGTTTTGTTTTCTAATGTACTTTATTTAAACAAAGAAACTTTAAGCAAAGCAGTGCATTACGTGACTTTTTTTCATCAAGAGTGAAAAACAGATCTCTGCCAATGTTGTATGGTTTCAACAGTTGGAACCAGAGCCAGTTCTGCTCTTTAGTAGGAGCAGAACTGTTACACTGGGTAAAGTAATGCAGCGTTGAGCAGTGTCACTGAGATCTTGTCAGTTGTGACTGACTTAACTCTGTTCTTTACTACATCACTGATTATTTATAAATGAAGATCGTTTTTGAGGACGTTATTTGAACAGAACTGAAACGTAGCTGCTTTCTCCTATTAAAAGACACTCACGGATGTGTAGGGCAGTGTAAGAAGTTAAACATTTAGATTTCATGTAAGTAACTGTTCTTGCAAGTAGCATTTATACAGCTTCTTCATTGCCTTGGTTTGTCCTGTACTAATTGATTATGTGATGGTACAGTTAATACATTGAAAGTGGAAGAGGCTGTAACTATGTGTTTTTCTTTTACAATTTTCAGGCATCCATTAATAAGCTGAAAGTGAAAGAACCATGGCTCAGTTTCCAACACCTTTTGGGGGTAAGTTGTTTATAGTGTATTCTTATGTATTCTTCTACGCAAAAGTTCTGCATAAATGCATTGTCTTCCAAATATGTTCTGCATTGAGGTGTTTTTTGGTGATACATCTTTCTGAAGTGATATCTAACCTGCCTTGTGATGTTCTTGCAGACCCATTAAGAGAACATACTTGACATTTTGTGAGGGCATCTTGGGAGTCAAGCAGAAAAGTCGCACTGTTTCCTTTTTTGCACATTGATCCATTGCAGTCCTCAGTTTGTAAGTAGGGCAGATCCAGGTGACACAGCGACTAACAGCAGGGCATATCAACATTCTGAAGGTTTTATCTGCCTAAGTTTCCCTGCTCAGGCCTTTTTATTCTCGCTTCACAAGCACTGTTGGTGGTTGAGAAACAGATGTGATTTTTGTTTCAGGACTCTTGGACTTTTTCATTGCTAAAGAGTATGGCAGATGCTTTTGTATGCCATCCCTTCATACGTTGTCCCAAAATCTGTGTTTAAATTAGAAGAAAAATGTTAGTAACTGTTGGAACTTGTTTGATTCCACTTGAATGATGCATCTGTTGTGGACGTTCCTCTGAAAATGCAGATATGATTCTCGTATGTATATGTTTATGTACACATGTGCAAATATACATAAATACACAAAAATGTATATGCATATGTGTTTATGTATACAAATATATAAATCTATAAATGGAAGTCTAGTTTTTGGGATGTGATAGAGCTAGGAACTACAGTTCTATTCAGCTTTAGAGTTTCAGTAAGAGATGTCAGAAAAAAAAGCATGTTGTTCGGAGTGTGTTAGAGAGAGCCACTTGTTTGGATGCAATCTCTGCCACTGTGAAAAAGCACATGAAACAAATCAGAAGAAATTTCTCTTTGCAATTGACAGCCTGAACAAATATATAATAGGAAGCTGCCATTCACTGCCTTGATTATCCATCCCTTTGGAATTACATCTTGTTTGGTGCTAGACGTACTCAGTTGTGAGCAAAACTGCCTACTGAAAGTTTTCATCAAATAAATTCACTGAGCAAGTCCTGTAGGATACACTTCTGGATTACATAGAAAGTTATGAAAAGCTTTATTTTATTCTCATTTTCACACTCTGAGAGCAGTCATGATGTGAATGGAATCTACTGGTTTGGACTCGTATTTCCTTGTGTTTATAGTTAGGGCTGTGCTTAGCATGCACCCAGATTTAAACACATACATTCTTACGGAAACTCTTGTCTTCAAAGCATTTTAATCTACCATCTTCAGAGAGTTCTTATTGCATTGCAGATGGATAGCAGCTTTCTTCGTTCAACTTTATGTATTACCGTTTGATCTTGCATATGTTGTCCAGGATCTTGTTAACTTCACTATGTGACTTTAGGAAGGAAGGAATTTACATTTCTTCTCATACAGCTTTTCCAGTCTGGCTGCTCTACAGCGAGTAGCTTGAAATAAGCATGTGGTTAATGTAGTTTCTGGAGTGTCCTTAATTTCAAACGTGGTGCAAGAGATGCATGTTACAATATTTGTACTTAAACCAAATATACCAGGCAGCATTATACCTACTCTTAGAAAAATGACATGGAGAATCTAAGATTGTTATGAGAGGAAACAAATGGGGTTGGAAAGAAATTTTCAGTTCTCGTGGGGGAATTACTCCCCTTTTTCAAGAATCTGTCCTTTACTGTTACCTGCAGTTGCTGTTTAAGATGCAGGTGAAATTTATGCAGTCTCCATCTTGGGAGAGCTCTTGCTCCAAATGTATGGGTTCCAGTATTCACCTCCATATAAATATAAGTGATTCTGGTTTTGGTTTTATTTCAGTTCTTTCTTTTTAAAGAATGTTCCAGTCTTCTTGGGGAGTGGGAATGGAAAGAGCACAGCACCCACCATTTCAATTGGAGTGATTCACGTATGTTCTAGAACACTGCTCATTTTAAGGATGACTATCTAAGAAAAGTGAATGTGCATAATAGGCTTTTTATAATTGCTGGGGAGAATGTGGCGTGTCCGACCTTCTGTTCATTTGTTCATGGGAAGAAAATGCCCACTTCGTGTATGAGAGTGCACTGCATCACTTCTGCAGATGTGGTAAATGCCAAGTCTTGTATAAGGAAAGCAGCTTAGAGGGCTTGCTGCTGCCTTCAAGAATAACTTCCTAATGAGTCAGTTTTGTGGTTTGGTGGCTGCTTCCTTTGCATTCAAATGTACTGCAGTGCACCGCAACTTCTACGTTGGCACCCAGGATCTGAAGCCATGAATGATGTCGTTGCTGGGAAAGATCCTACTTCATGCTCTCCCATAGATCTCATTGTTTCCTCAAATAACAAAAGATGGAGATGAGGCACTATCAAGAGATGCCATTCATAGCCCTCTTGAAGAGACTATTACACTTGCTTGACTTAGCTTCAGCAAGAAATGTTCTCTGCATGTGCACCCTACTGCATCCAGTTTTTTGATCTTACGCCAGACAAGAGCAGTCATGTTTCCATTACAGGCAGATGCTCATCTGCTGTTAGTTGGCCTATGCTGTACATTGGTCATAAAATCTTAGCACCATTTTTTTTCTCCTGCCAGAAGTTTGTAGGAAGGTGGGGGAGATTACTACTTATACTAAGTGTTGTGTTTTGGAACACTCATATTCAAAGGAGAATCCCGTTTCATTCATACAGGCAGCACAGCTCTGAAACCTGTTTACGGTGCCTCTGTTTCTTTGGAGTACTCCTGAAAAAATGAATGTCACTTCTTTGAATGAGTTATTATCAACTTACCTTCTACTAGAAATGCATAGATTATCTGAAACAGAGATGAGAATTTGTTACCAAAAATGTAGTTTTTATGTCATCTACGAAAATTAACATTTAAAAGGATGTTTCTCTCCCTATTGTCCATTTCATTTTCTCTCAAAGTACCTTTTGCTGCATGAAAGTAGTTTTTAATTAGAAGAATGTAGGAGGCAGGAAATCCTCCTGTTCTTCTTATCTGCTGAGATTGATTCTGCCCTCACCCTGCAAGCAGTTTGAAATGCTCGCTGTAGAGATTTGTGGGCCCTATTACCTGAAATTGAGTCTCTGAGAATTTAGTACTGAGAAGGAGTGTATGTTAACTCTCCTCTTCCCACAGAACAGTAATTCCATTATCTTAGATGCCTTTAGATTATTTCATGTGCATACAGTAGGAGTTACAGGAAGTTGCACCAGCATAAAACACTTCTCCAGATGTTGAAATCACAATGTGCTACTGGTCTACCAATTGTTGATATGAGTCTGCAATACAGTGTTAATGAAATGTCTGGAAGAGGGCAGGAACTGCTGAAAAAATGAAAGTAGAACAAAGGAACACGTTGTTGGAGCATAGTACTGTAGAAGGTGTAGTAAATCTCAATGCACACTAAATACTCACTTCCAAATTACAAGCGTGGTGTGAAGAATCTGGGCTGCGTAACATGATCTGATTACTCAGACTTCTCAGTTTCAGAGGAAGGATGAGTGTACTCCTGAACTGTATTTCTCAAATGGTGCTATTGTTGCCTGTGAAAAATGCTGACTGACTTGTTGCATCACACTTCTAGGCAAGTATGAAGAGTTCTTCTCTTACAAGAGTACCAAACTACATAATACACATCTCATGAGTTGACATACCTTTTCAGTTAGAGGAGTTGCATTTCAGTTGTATGTGCTCTTTGAGGCAGCTGGCCCCCACCCACTAAATATTTTGTTCTGTCACTTTTCTGTGTTATGTCCTCTGATGTTGTCTTTTAATAACCCATTTTAAAGTTTGAATGCACTTTAGGTAGCCTGGTTGTGACTTAAGACTCCCCTGAGCCAGAGGAGTGAGTCAGTGCTCAGCAGTCATCGTAATTTGTTAACATTTAGTTCTACTATGATCACAAGTACCAACTAGCTGTTTAAGAATTCATGGACCTTTCAGCTAGAGACTTTGGAGGAATAGCTTCTGTGTGTTTGTATGTTGTTTTCATAGGTCCAAAATGGAATGATATACTCAGAAATAGGAAAGGCCTTTTTAGACAATATTTTTTGATTATATTTCTCCATCTCTTTTCAACTAGGCAACCTGGATATCTGGGCTATTACTGTGGAGGAGAGAGCTAAACATGATCAACAGTTCCACAGTCTGAAACCAACATCTGGATTTATCACTGGTAATGAAAGAGATCTCACTTCTAATTTCATTTAATTACATCTTAGGTAATGAGCCTAAGTATGTACAGAGCTGCCTAGGAGAAAATAGGGCATAAGAATTTAGAAAATTGAACATCTCTTGTTCACTTTGCATCCCATTATTTGTATGCCTCACTGTTGACTCCACCATTTCTGGTATTACACACACTATTCCTAGTTTATGCCACTTGATTTTTAAGTGCAATTAAAATTGTTTGTATCTTGCTCTATAAAGCAGTTCTGTTGTGTAGAGCCAGCTGATACTGATAATTCAGGATGTAGAATCACCCTGATACACAGTAATATTTATAGTGCTTCTAATGTCCTTAATGAAGTAACTCACTCTCCTGAGTCTGGCTGAGATGGAATTAAACTTCTTCATGGCAGCCCATATGGTGCTATGTTTTGCATTTGTGACTAAAGCAGCATTGGTAACACCACTTCAGCTGTTGCTGACCAGCACTTACATGGCTGCAAGGCTTTGTTTGTTTCTCATGCTGCCCCCTGCAGTAAGTAGGCTGGGGGTGGATAATAAGTTGTGAGGGGACACTGCCAAGTTAGTTGTCCTAAACCAACCAGAGACATATGCTGTACTGGTGTGCTCAACAAAAACAACAAAAAAAAATAGAATTATGAGGGTTCAGTTGTCTTCCAAAGTAGCTGTTGCTCTGAAACTGTCTGGGCATTGGTCGCCTGTGGGAGGTGGTGAGGGTTTTTACTTGGGTGGTACTTGTATATATTTTTTTTTTTCATGTTTCAGTTATCTGTGTCTTGAACAATGAGGTTCCCAAGTTTTCACTCTTGTCCTATTCTCTGCCTCATCTTGTTGTGGGGAGGGTATATGGCTGTATGGCAAACAGGTACTGGATGTGAAAGATTATGCTGTTACAAAATAGAAATGAAATAAAGATTGTAACTGCGTCCTGGGCTCACTGAAAGGTTCCCAAAGGGAGGATCTCCAGATAGAGATCCTTCCTCCTGGGGAGTCAGCCCTTAAATGGGGTCTAGGAGGAGCCAGGCTCCCCCCCTTCCGGTCACTCAGGTGAAACTGCGTTCACCTGTGCCCCTACAGCTGACTCAGCACTCACCTCAGGTGGTCAATCAGAGGTTCAGGCCGTGATTCAACAGTTCCCATACGGGAGGGAAATGGCTTAATGATTGTGTGGGTCTTAATTTCTGCCTGGGGACAACCTGTTACACTAACTTACTGAGAGACCAAGAAGTCTATTCAAATAAAAATCTGTCAATTTAACTAAAGTCCGATTCAGAAACTGTGCTTAAAGTAGTGAAATCGGTGTGGATGACCTCTTAAAAAAAATCTAAATGGCAAAAATCAGCGTCAACTGTGGGAAGGAAGGCTGAAGTAAAGGCTGCACTGTTCTCTCTACTTTTTCATTAAAACCCACTGATTTGCTGTGGCTTTAAAGGCACTATGATATCTACTATTTTTGTTTGTTTTGTTTTACTACGTTAAAATATCTTCAGTTCTATCTAAACTCTTACACTCAATGGAAATGTGAGGCATATCAATGTGTTACCTTTTTTTGCTGTCCACTCCATCAAAAGAATTTCCAAAGCATCAAATCAGTATCCCACGTCACACTGGTGCGTACCTCCAGTTTTGTTGTTTCTGCACTGTTATGTGACAGACTTGATATAAAGTCTGTTACAGTTCAGTGTGCAAGTTAGTACTGTTTTTATTGACGTCTTTTGATATTTAGTGCTATTTCTAGTTTGTATACAAATTTCCTTTACGGGTCACAACATTTCCAAGTGCCCGATTTTTTTGTAATTGTTTTTCTGTCCTTACTTTTAACTCACACTTGCAAAAATGAAATGCACCATTACTTTCTTTAAAGGTTGCTTATCAGACTCACATCTGGATGAAGGATGTGAAGGATGAAGGCCACTTTATTTGGTTAGTGCCAGCTGGCTGGCATGGTACTAACAGAAGATCAAGAAGTTTGTATTGGTACAAACTTTCTTGGGAAGAAACATTTTTCTTGCTCTCACAAAGAGTATGTTGCTCAAAGAGAGCCACTGACACAGATTAGGGACTGTGAACTCTGAGTTTCCCACTATCCTGAATGTTTATGCCCAGTTGCCTTCAGGTGGTGCTGACTTGCAGAGTGAAACAGCATGGGCTTGTTGGAAATATCTTGTAGGTTCTCAAGTGACAAACCCAATTTAAATCTCTTGTTCTCTTATGTATGTATAACATTAAATCTTTATGACTTTACTGTTGCTTCTGACTTAGGTATTTTTGATTCATAATTTCCTCCTTACTCCTACATATATTTTTAGCGTTTTCTGAAATGATGTCCTGTTTATTTTATAGGTGATCAAGCTAGAAACTTTTTTTTTCAGTCTGGGTTACCTCAGCCGGTGTTAGCACAGATATGGTGAGTATATGCAGTGGGGGAGCATTGTAGTTGTCAGTGTGAAGCTCATTAGTACAGACTTGGACAGTAATAATATTCTGTATACTGGTATTTAAAATCATCCATTTTGTCAAGCATGCTTCCTGAAGTCTGCAATGCAAATATGCTTCCTAGTATAATTTAGCTGTGTTTTTAAGTTACTTTTTCAGTTACTGGAAATAGCCATCCTACAAATGGCGTTTCTGAAGTTAGAGATTTGGAACCTTCACTTCAAACCGCTAAATGCTTTCTGCTTTGTTAAAACTTTACTAATAGAATTATTAAGCATTGTAAGTAGTAGTAAAAATATTTCTTATTGGACAACCTATGTAACATCAACAAAATTTGTTACTAAATTGAGATTAGCAGTAGACTGTTTATGTTGTAGTTAGAAATGCAGTTCGAAAGCTTGAAATTTTTATTATGTCTTGGTGAATTTAAATATCTTGAAATGTACATTGCTGTATATTACGCACCACAGACATTTCTACAGTCTCCCAGTTCCTCATGCTGGAGAATTTCCTCTCCAAATTACACGAACCTTCTGAATTCAGAAATGCTGACTTACATAGGCTGTTCATAATTTTCATTAGTTGTGTTGCTGCAGGAACTTTCTAGATTGGAGAAAGTTACAAGAGCAACTTTTGGCAAATGTGTTAACTTTTTCTCTGATGTGAACTGTTGAGAAGAGAGTGGTTTACTGCACTTACAAAACCTTTTTGTTGTAATAAGGGCTTCCAAAGGCAGAATTTTGCACAGAATGGAGAAGGAATGTTATTTTCATTCAAGAAAAACATTTGCTTTGGAAATATTCTTGCCTTAAAGAAGGGCTGAGTTTACATGGCTTTTAAATAAATAGCTTATTTTCTTTTCAAATTACTTTTGTCTTACAAATATCAAATCTGATCTGGTTACCTTAGTTTCAGGAAGACATCAAATCTGATCTGGTTACCTTAGTTGCGGGAAGACTCAGTGAAAGTTCAGATGTCCCCGTGGAACTTTTCTTGCCTCTTAATTAAAAAGCAAAAGAAGTTTTGTCTTAAACAAAACAGCCTTTCTCCAAAACCATTCCATAGGCATGAGCTTTAAATAGGTGTTAACAAAACTAAACAGTTGTAAATAGTCTGACTTAAAAATCTCTTCCTCTCTGAATTATTCAGTTTTTCAGCCTCTTGAGAGGGAGAGAATCATTCCACTCCTTCTGTAGTTGTCATAGAGACAAGACCTGAACTTGCACATTTTTTAAATAAAGCTGCACTAAAACTTATTCATGCTGCCTTTGTAAGTCATACAAAACAATGTAGATATCTCTCCTTTTCACCATCTCTTCTTTTTTCAATCATCTCTGAATTAAGAGAAGTAATTACCTAAGTTAGAAGCTAGATCAATTGTATGCATTCGCAGTTGGAATTAGAGTAACCAAGTAAGACGGTGTTTGCATAGTGGTTATAAAAATAAGAATCCTTTAAAAAAAAAATAAAGAAAGAAAAATAAAAAGAGAAGAAAAAAAAGATGAAAAGAAGATCTTTATTTTCCCACCACTTTAATGATTTAACTCTTGATGGATCAGTGAATGCCTGTAACCTCCCATGTGTTAATACTGTCCCACAGAAACAATAGCAGTCAGACTGTTTAGTGACATGAAGTCCATTTCAGCCGCCGAAGGATGTCACAGTATGTTCCAGACCGCACTGAAAAATGTGCACCATTGTTTGCTTTAACTCCCGGGGTTGAGATTTAGAAGTAGAACTCTTGCTTTGTCTAGAAGTTAATCGTAAAGTTACTATTCTGAATTTGAGCATCTTATACAAATCTTCAAATAGTTTTCTGATCCTAGAAATGTGGAATTGTATGCACGTTGGGTGTTGCAAGCATTTTCCTATTTTTAATGATTCTTCTTATTTGAATACAGTTTATTTTATCCGTAAGAGATGCATACAAGAGTGTAGTATTTGTTTCCTAAAGTAATCTTATCTATCTGTGTGGTAGATAATAAAATTGTATCTATGTATAGATAAGCCTATGCTAATAGAAAGTTTTGTCTGTTTTGTTGGCTGTGGAAGTTCTTGTATAGAAAAACACAACTGAGAAAGAAATTGTGGAGGGGGTTTGTCTAATGAGTGACTGGCCAGCTTTCTGCAGTAAAAGCAAGCCCTCTGCATTTCCAAACATATTATCTCTTGAGAGAGAGTTTTGTTTCAGTGAGCAGTGTAATGACAGTAGCTATCTTACGTTTTAATTTTAAATAAAACCGAACTGCCATTTTTTTTTTAGCATGAATAAGGCTTCAAGAAACACCAGCTAGCTGAAGCATTAGTTAAATGTCTTCTTCAGGGGCTGCTTCGAGGATATTCTGCAGTTGGTGGAACTGTTTTCTGAGATGCAATTCTGAGGACTGTATCTTATTCTAATTGCTGCTCTTAGTCAAAGCTTTCCTAGAATTCATATTCCTTAAAAATAGTAGTATCGTGTTTTCAGGCACAGAGAACTCCTGTGTCCCTTCTACTCAACATTCCTGTAAGAAAGAAATCTCTGGGTCCTCAGAGTAGCAAATTAGTGGAATTATTATGGTCTGTCATGTATGGTACTATTCTATCCTCTATAAACTTCATAGTGTGCCAAGCTGGTAATCTATTAAGAAGTCTCTAAGTAGGTTTTGAATCAAGAGTGCAATAGCTTGAAAGATAGCTATTTTTAAGTAGGTTATAATCTGGCTTTCTTCTAAAGCCCTCCTGAGTGGTGGCCTCTAAAAGCATTTTCTGTGTAGCCTGTCTCTCTTGAATTAAATGGGAACGAAAGTAATCAATGCCAGCTGCTTTCATCCATTTGGAGTTATTTGTTTTATTTGGGACAAACTAAAGCCACTGGTTGACACTACCTTTTCCAGACATAGGCTTCCTTCACAAGCTCACAACTTATTTTCATGGAGATAGATATATTGTAGCCTAATAATAAGCACATTTGAAAGAAAAAAGATGCTTGCGTGCTTAGTTTCTGCCTTTCGTAGATGCAGAAATAATCAAGTTGTTTCTGCATTCTGCAGAACAGAGGAGAGAAGCAGGAAGAGATTTGTAGGGGAAGAATCTGGTCACCTGAAATTAAGCATTGTGATGAAGCCCACTGTAATTTTTATAATTAGAAAAAACTCTGTTGTAAACACAGGCATGTTCTATGAAATATAATCAATATTTAGTCAATGTTTAATCCATTTACTGCTCTCCACAGGTTTCCGGCCAGACGTTAAGTGAAACAAATTTAAGGACATTATGTTCTTCCAAATTTCATTATAAGCAGAGCAGTGTAATTAGGTAGTGTTTGCTGTCAGCCACTTGCTGCCTTGAAGGTGATGCTTACTTGAAAGTAGCATTGTAATCTAACAGTATGACAACCAGGTTCAATAGAAATGGAAATTTGTCCTGTATATTCACTAAAGATTTTGCCAGAAAAAGCTGATTTTAACAAGCTGTAAAAACAGGTATACATTTTGTAGCACGTACTTTATTTTTTTCACTGAAATTCATACTCTTGAATTAACTAACAAAGTCGTTTATGCAGAATAAGTGAGTTGAACCAGCAGTAAGGCTGGTGCACGTTAAAGTTTCTTAATACTGGTCAGTTAATATTTTCTCATGTTGAATGCAAAGGCTTACGTGTTCTTACAGTAGGTAGTGTCTGTAGAATTAAGATTGCCTACAGTAGAACTTATTACTCTTACGCATTTTCATGGCCATGTATTTCACCATGCCTTTGCTTCACTGATGAGAGGTCTTCAATTTTATAAATCAAAGTAGGTGCATGTTTGTAGAAGGCACATAAGTTGAATAAATAAGACTATTATAAATAAATTGTTGCTTAGATGCAGAGATGTAAGGAACACTGAAACTATTAGTTTGAGTTGTCAGTGCTAATTGGTCCCAATGGAGCTGGTTGACTTCTGTGTGTTGAGGAAGATGTCTCCTTTGGGAGGACTACTGGCTAATTGAAGTGAAGTCTCTTTTCTCTGACACTGTGAACATCTACAGGTCTACTAGCTACATAAACCTGTTTTTTGTTCTCCCTTTTCCACAAGGCACCTGACAGAAAAATGACTAAGCAATCACTAAACTAAACTTTCAGTAAAAAAACACACATCTTCCCTGTTGGTATTGTGTTTTCTTTAGTTGCCTTCGGAAATGTGTGGTGTCTACTTATAAGCATCAATTAAATGAAGCTAATTATCTTCTCCTATCTTCCATTGTTTTTAACACTCTTTATTTTCTAATGAAGCTATCCTACCCTGTTTGTTTACTGTATGTTGGTTTAATTTCTAATACAAAACGCACAGAAGAGAGCACCTCAGGAAACACATTTAGCAATTAAGTTTCTGACGTTCTCACACTCCACATAACTTTTTTCATCTTCACCTGTGAATATTTCAGGCTTGTAAGAGTTGCAGTGTATTTGCCTCCCAAGTGAAGCTTTTAGAAATCTGACATCACTGTTTATAGGTGGTGCCAAATGTACATGAACTGTTTTGGATCTGAAAAAGAAAAATACCCTTAGAAATACTGTTCCTTATAAGCCCGAGTGATTGTTTTTGACACATTTATTATTAACTATTACTACAGTCTAACCTTGCCACTCCTAGGAGAGAGGCTTCCTCTGCCTTCACTAGGGTTCTCTCACTCACTTCTGCAAGTTGCATGAAAACAAAAGTATTACATTTCTGTTTTACTTTAGGCAGCCCATTATTTCAAGTGGTACCAATATTTTATTTGTCCTTTGTGGAAGACTGGTTGGAGGCTGAGACTCCACGGCAGTGGTGCTCTGCAAGGAGGAGATACTCATTCCAAAGTTTTATCTCTCTTGGTCCAGATTTGCTGGTTGGACTACTAGATATGATGTCTGACTACTGCAGTAGGCTACTTTTAATGGAATACTAGTGAAATAAATCACATATTAAGCTGTGAAACTTGAATCCAAATTGCATTATGCTGTGTGGATCCAGAACCTATTTTGACTGTAAATTTGGGCTTTCAAAGGCTAAGTGGAATTAAAGCAAAGTTTAAAGTTACTGAAAAGCAGACGGCTTTGATATGTAAATTAAACTTCGCTGTGATAGGGAACTACAGAAGACAACATTTAGATATTCACACAGCCAAAACTTGTTCTTGAATGGAGTGTATGTATTAATTCAGCATCTTAGAGGGAGTGGTATAATGCACACTTTTCTGTCTGGCCATAAGCCCCAGCATCCACAGTGCACTCTTAAGACTTTCTTTAAATACTGCTGGCGGATTCTTGGTAGTATTACATTATTTTACTCCACCATGGTCAGAAGATTGCTACACTAGTGAAAATGTCATGAAAGTATTAGTTTTTCTAGTTTTCACAAAATGCTACTGGCAGCCTAAACCAGGGGAAACGCTTAAGATGTATGGTTGATCTGCTGAGATCCTAAGTTTCTTTTCTTTTTGACATGAGCTGGGAGGGTTTTCATTTCTTTGAATGCTATGCCATCGTGTTTATCAGACTGCCTGCTTGTTTAAGTATTAATTATAAATAACTGTCCGTTTATTGCAGTACTGTTTCAATAACTTTCAACTCACGTGCGTGAAAACTTTTGTTGATGGTGATTTGATCTAGAAATAAAAATCTTTGTTTAACTAAGCTGCCCAGGTCCTTTGCATATTATATTCTTGTAAATGTATGTGTGAACTTAAGAATGTATATTATTAAAGTACTGAAATGTGCAGTTCATTCTTCAAATGAGTGCAAAAAATAAGCATAATTTGAAAATCTAAGTTTACATCATATTATGTCATTAATATGCATCTACTGTTGTTTTTTGCAACAGCAGGAGCTAACATTCCTCCTTCTTCTCCCCCTTCCCTCACTCCCATTCCATGCTGAGCACTATTTTCTTAACCATATAATGAAAACACAAGACAGTTTAAGTCGACCTGCTCTAAATGAAAGCCTATGCAAGACCTACTCGCTATGTTTTATCTTGAGTACTATTTTTTACCTGGAAACTTGTTTGTACACGTAATGGTGTTTAGTAAAATGCACAGATTTAAAGAATATTACATTGTAAATTTAGCTGAAGTACTAATTTGCAGACTCAGTCATATGATTCTCTGTGGTTCTGTTTGTAGTGCCATTTAGTTTTATTTGTGTGATTTTGAAAAGTTTTTGTACAGCTACGTTAATCCTTTCTCTCCGTTTGCTTTGTTGTGATTCCTCCAGGAGTTCAAAAGTGACTAAAACTATTTAGTAATCACTGCAAGAAAGAAATCAAGAAGCTCTTGGTTTAAACAGTGTCTTGTTTGATGACTGTTTTTACCCTGGCATGATTATTTTTGAGTGGATTTTAATTAGTCTTGAATATACAGGTCTGTGTGTGCATGCTTCTAGGTCAGTCCTGAAGATCACAGTTTAAGAATCTAACTGTGAAAATTGTGTATTTTATAGGGCTTTAGCTGACATGAACAATGATGGAAGGATGGATCAGCTGGAGTTTTCAATAGCTATGAAACTTATCAAATTAAAACTACAAGGCTATCAACTCCCATCTGCGCTGCCTCCTGTCATGAAGCAGCCACCTATTGCTCTTCCTAGTGCACCAGGGTTTGGTAAGCTCTTTGTTGTCCTTCTAGCTAGCTTGTATTGTAGCAACCTAACTTTAATTTGATATTCATTTTGCAGTTTCTGAAACAACAACGCTTGGACTCAAAAACAAACAATTTCGCTTGCATGTACATGCTAAAAGAAAAATGTCAATGAACTTTGAACACCCAGCTATGCTGTATAAAATAAGTTGAGATCCTGTTTGCTTCAGGTCTTTCGCTGCTCCCTGTATGTTCCAAATGGAACTACCTGAAAGGAGTTGGCAGTGAAGAGATGTTAGTCTCTTTTCTCAGGTGACAAGTGACAGCACGTGAGAAAATGATCTTAAGCCTGGGGAGGCTTAGATTGGATGTCAGAAAGAATTTCTTCCTGGAGAGAATGGTCAAACACTGGAACAGGCTGCTCAGGAATTGGAGTCCCCATCTCTGGATATATTATAGAGACTGTAGACGTGGCACTAAGGGGTGTGATTTAGAGATGGGACTTGGTGGGTTGAGCTGAGGCCTGGACTTGATGGTCTTGAAGGTCTTTTCCAACACAAGTGTTTCTACAATTTGATGTTGAAAATATCTAAATAAAGCCGAACTTCAGGTTTGATACCTTGTTATTTTGCCATAATAAGAGGTTCTTTATCTTTCTGATTTAGTCATTGCTGTGACTGTAGTTGATGGGTGCCTGAGAATTACTAGCATTAAGAGAAGCCCTGTTGTTTGATGAGTTGTTACTTCCATAATTTTAAAGCTTTTATTACTGACTAAGAAATATAACAGAACAAATACTGCTCTAAGTAAGAAAAAGTGTAATAAAATCAGCTCCCTGAGAAATCCAGCAAAATCCATGATTTTCTTTTTTGTTATTAACTATAAACTCAGCTGCTTGCACGCATCCTCATTCTTCCCATTGGCATGACTGGACCTCCTTAACCTCCTTTTTATCCATACAACTGTGCTTACACCTAAAATACCTCATTACTGTGCTTTATCTGATTAGCTTTGCACTGTTTCATCTTCACAATAGTCTGCAAGCAGTTATCCCAGAGCTTGTTCTTTTCAACTGTGGCTAAATGTAGACTTTGGGTTCATTATTCACTGGAACCTGACTATATTACTCTTCATTTAGTTCAAGGCAAACAGTTGTTTTCTTCAGCAAATGCTGATTGACTTTTTCTGGTCAGCGTTGCATCCAGTGTGATCTTAAATGCTTACATTATAAAATGGTATTTTGTTCCCTCTGCATTGTTTTATGTTCCCCTGCCATGCTAATGGTGCAGCGGATTGTAAGAGTGTGTGAAAGTTTCCATTTCAATTCACTGTTTAATCCTGTGTTTGCTTCCTGGAGTGCAGGCTGACATTAAATTTTTCTATCATGTTGGGAATCTCCAAATTAGAAAAAAAAATGTCTCCTTTTCTCCCCCATAGGTATTGGGGGCATTGCCAGCATGCCATCTCTTACAACTGTTGCCCCAGTGCCAATGGCATCTATTCCAGTAGTAGGAATGTCTCCGCCATTAGTATCTTCTGTTCCTGCAGCAGCAGTGCCTCCCCTGGCTAATGGAGCTCCTGCTGTTATACAGCCTCTGCCTGCTTTTGCTCATCCTGGTATGCTACATACTGAACCTCTGTGTACAATCTTGCTTTTAACAAATCGTTTTGCCATTTTCTTTAAATCCAGAGAAATACATACATGAAATTAGCCATTCTAACTTTAAAGAATGATTTCGGTGAAGGACTGTAATTTGATCTAGGCCAGTGTAATTGTTTAGAAGTCGTATGAAAGTTAAAACAAGGCATATGGAACATAGAGTACTGTAACAGTCAGTCACGTTGAGCAATGGTGTGATAAATCAAGCTTGCCTGTAAACTGTTGACTAGAAATTGGACCTCTGCTCCCTATTTATAACTATTGAAGTACTGCTGGTTGTTGGTATTACTTTAAAGTAGTGGAATACATATAAGTTCCATCGTTAATTGTAATATAATTTGGTACTGAAAGAGTATGCATAAAAACACAAATGTAAGACGTGAGAAAAGCACGTGTGTGTTTTCACTGTTCTGTTAGACACTGTTTATTTCTCTTAATATTTTTAAAGTCACACTATCAAAAGAACCGTAGTGCTTTTTTTGACGTTAAGAACTAGAGGGGTGTCATTGAAATTAGACACTTTAAAAAACTTGTACTAAAAAATATATGATGTGATGCCTTCTTTTACAGCCACATTGCCAAAGAGTTCTTCCTTTAGTAGATCTGGTCCAGGATCGCAGCTGAACACAAAACTGCAAAAGGCACAATCGTTTGACGTGGCTAGGTATGTTGGTGTAGAGTGAGTGGATGTGTGTATTTTTCCTCATAGCTAGAAGAACTATTTCTCTTTAACAAAACTATTCTCTGAAAAAAAATATACTTGTAGAAATCAATTCCCACTGAGATACTACTTCAGGATTTTGTAGCATGCTGTGGTTTTTCCAAGAATGCTGCATGAGTACTGAATCACTGAAATGTAATAAGCTGTTACAGTATGTGTTGATACTATTTGCAAGCTCTTGAGAACTTAGTTTTTAGAACAGCATTTGATTCTGTAAACATACTTTGCATTGCTCACTACTGCACAGATGCTCCTCGTTTTAGCATGGAAACATAAGTAAAATTCTTACAAATTAACAAGTGTAGGATTACTTTTTAAAAGAAATATATTTAATATTCCTCATATTTTAAGTGAACTTCACAAAAGTATTTGTTATATGTACTCAGAAGTTCTCTGTTAAAAGTCACTTAAAAACTTTAAATGTATTTCAAGGCCTAGAAGAAAGTATGGTCAGGCAAAATATATTTTACTGTCATCTGAAGAATTGTGTCTGATAATGTGGAATTTCTTTAGAGGAGATAAGATGGTAATTTTGCCAAGATATTCATTATTGGAAGAGCTAAATCCATTAAATTGGAATTAGAAGTTGAAGTCGTGGCTTTTTTCTAGCTGCGATGTAGTTTTGATTTGGAGAAGGGTGAATTTCAAGACTCTGCTGAGCCACCATCAGTAAACTCTTGGCATACATGGTATTTGGCATGTGTAAGACCACTGTTCTGTCCAGCATTTCTTCTTTCAAAACTACCACTGGAGTATCCATGAAGGAAAGTTTTGCTTTTTAACAATACAGTGACATTACATCACAAATTGAGTTGCGTGTATGCATAAAACAAAAGTAGACTTAATATGTGTAGAAACTCCACATCTAGCAAAGCTGGTCAGAGAGGAATTCACATGGAAAAATGCATATATATTTCTTATATGAAGTTTCAATTTTTATTTTCGTTATTTAAGAAAGCAGCTTCTTTTTATTTTGCTCTCAGGAAAGAGAATATTAAAACTTCTGGAGGAGTAGAAATAGAGGTATTAGCATTTGGGGCTCTTGTCATGTGAAAATAGTGTATGAGGTCAATTAGTAGCTTGTTCATGTAATCCTCAGGTCAATTTTGAAAGGTCCTACCATGCTATATACTCATTGGACCAGGGAAGAGGGATTCAGTGGGTTTGGTTCAGTTTTTTCATTGTAATTTGGTATGCTTTCAGACATGCTTACACAATCTGCTTTTTCTTTTTTTCTTTTTTCTTTTTAACTTCAACAAAAAAGGGAAAAGTTTTAATGTGCCAAAAGACAGAAAAACTACACACATTGGTTTGCAGTATGAAGACTTGTCAGCCTTCAAGCATGGGAAATTACAGCTACAAATAACAGTGCTCAGCCTACTATGCAGCTGAATTAGAAGTATTGCATTTGTCTGTTGAGTTCCGTAAAGAAAAAATGTGATTGTTTTTAAGTGTATTTTTTCACACTTTTTAATGTTTTTAGTAGATTTTACATTTGTTTTCCTTAATCAGCTTATGTATTATTTGGCTAAGACAAGTAGTTAAAGACAGGGTAAAACGAGATATTATTTCCACTGATTGTGGTAAAGCATTTCCTATCATATGTTTCAGTAAAATGTTTTAGCTCCTCTAAACTGTTTAGGTTACTTAATTTCTCTTCTAATAAAGGAAAAAGTAAAAACCTTAGGCCTGTCATTTATCTTTTCCAAAAAACATTCAGGACACTGACTCATGACAAATGTTTTCAAACAAGAAGTCAAAACTTTTGTGGTTTCAAGAATAGAAGGGGACATTTTTGAAAACAAGCAGTACAGGCATAAAACTTGACCTCTGTGCAGCACTTCATCCTCTTGTACCTGTCCCTTCATGCAATTAAATGGAATATAATATTTTTTCCCTCTTCCTTTCCTTTTTTCCCTTTTCTAATTCTAGTGTGCCTCCTGTGGCAGAGTGGGCGGTACCTCAGTCATCAAGACTGAAATACAGACAGTTGTTCAATAGCCACGATAAAACAATGAGTGGACACTTAACAGGTATTGATGAAACAGTTATTGTTGTCTCCTTTTTCAACTACAAAAGGAATTTATTGTATTTTATTAATTGTAACAGCATGCTGAATGCTGTTCAGATAGTAAAGAAACTTTCATCTCTATGTTACCACCATCAGTATTTTTCAGTTAAAGTTTCCCAGCTACTCAGTGGTCTTTAGGAGCAAGCACACATTAAAGTTGGGATCCTTTTCTTACTTTCTTTCCTGAATTTTCTGTAAAAATAAGTTGGCACTGGGAAATAAAGACATAGTGGGCTTTGTGAAAACTTCTGCAGCTGTTTGCAATGTTTGACATATCCGCTGGTAGGGTTGCCTATCCAGTTTCAGAAGTAAAATTGAACAGTGCTCTGAGTTTGTACTTGTACTAGTTCTGTGAATGTCTCTTGTGGCAAAGAGGTGTTTAGTTTTGGTTGTTTTTTGTCTGACTGAGTGTTGTGAAGGAAGGAAGTGTTATGCATTTTTAAATACTTCCTTCTTGAGGGACCTGGGAATGGTAGTATGCGTAAGCCTGTTCGTTCATGCTGGTAACATCACTTTGGTGTTACCTGTTCAAATCTAACTTCTGCTCGTGCAGTAACTGCTTGGTAATACAAGAAAAGGGGAAAATTGCTTATTTGTGTGTTAACCCTGGTTTTAATTTTTTAGGTCCGCAAGCAAGAACTATTCTTATGCAGTCAAGTTTACCCCAGGCTCAACTGGCTACAATATGGTAAAGATAAATCTAACAATTTCTACCAAACTGGAAATTGTACTTATACCTCTGTGCTGTCTCCTGTATTATTTTCTCCCATTTTCAAGCTCTCTCCACTGATAAATCATTATATTCTTCTCTTTTTAGTATTTAACTTTATAAAACAAAACCTGCTCTGCTTTGCCTATTTATTTCACCCAACCAAAAAAGAGTATATTTTGCACTATTCACACAGATGCTTTATATGTTGGGTTTCAGTTATGGGGACTCCAGGTAGACCAAATGCTTGGCCTGCTATCTTCTACATTCTCAGCCATGACTGGTACAGCACCAGTGAAAGTTACAGATTAGCACAGGTAGTACAAAAGGAAGCTTAGTCTAGAACCATACTCTTTTGAAAGCTTCTCTGCTCTTTTCTCATTTGCCAAATTTATTGTGGTTTTATTGTCACATGGATTAGTCTCTTTCTGCCTTCACACTTTGGAAGTCTGTTCTATGTAATGTTTCTATGTTATTACTTAGTGGTACTTGATTTATAGTTATCTATGATGATTTCTCAAATAACCTTCATACTGATTCTGTATTTTTAATTTCCAGTTTGCCTTTACAAGTTCTTTCTAGTTAATCTCTTTAATTTGTAAGTCTTTCCTCAAAAAGCACTGTCAACAAAATAATCCATCTGATTTCTGTTGTGTGAGGATGTCAGCTCTGTTGTCACTGTAATATAATGTCACTGTAATACAATGTAGCTTTCTTTTCTATGCACTGATGTTTTTGTTACATCTTTAAACAGCACCATCTTCTTCTCTGTTCCCTAAAAAGCTACTACAAGGAAAAATAGCAGCCCAATCATCCTGGCTAGCCAGAAAGTTCTGTGCTTGTTGCCGGTGCTTAAATAGGTTGCACGGGCAGGGAAATGATGCTCCAGGAGCATCATAACTTTATGGATTTAAATTCCATAACCAAAGTCCTGTACCTTAAGACATGACAAAAATAAATCAATTGTTCACATTAGATTGTATCATGGGGGATTTTCCTGTCCTGATTAGAGCCACAGGCATGATGGAGAAGAAAGAAACTGATGTTTAGACTGGTAAACTTTGTCCAAAAGCATCTTCATATGAAGGTGGTATTGGAGATTTCACGAATCTGTTGGAACACTGGATTTAGGCCATCCATTTTTTCTTGGGTGTGCATAATGATAAAATGTTTTTGTGCTTGTCAAGGTTATAACGTTAATGGCTTTCATTTTAATGCATGTATGCTCTCAAGAATGCAAGGTGGGAGTCTCAATGGAAGATGTTTACCAGACCAAAAACTTCTACCAAACATCTGAACCATTCGTTTTTTGAATGATATTGCTCAGTGGATATTCACAAGGTGTCCAAGAATACCCCACTGATTAACATTACCTACATAGCTTATAGCACTGGCAGCATTCCAAGAGGAAACAAAGTGAAAGCCATGACTGTATAGATAGTTTCAAGGAAGATATACAAGAGAAATGTGGGAAATTGTGATGCATTTGGATTTTACTTTTCATTTGTTTTTAAAAAAAACAAAGTAGTGTGAAAAAATAATGGTAAAAATGAACTAATTTGGAACTGAATATTCCAAAGTTGTACTTTTTAACAGTGATTTTTTTTATCTTTAATAATTTGCTTATACTGTATCTTTCCTTTAAAAGGAATCTTTCAGATATTGACCAAGATGGAAAGCTTACAGCTGAAGAGTTTATTCTGGCTATGCACTTAATTGATGTAGCTATGTCTGGTCAGCCACTGCCTCCTGTACTGCCTCCAGAGTATATTCCACCTTCATTTAGGTAACCAGTTATAATTCTGGAATCTTGCTCCTAAATTTTTGTTTCATGTGGGAAAGCTGTCCTGTGAGTGTGAAAAGCAAGATATTGGAAAGTAGCCCTTTTTGGTTTTGTGCTGCATAGATGGCAGAGAATGCCTTCTCATTGGGAAATGCTTGTCTACCTTTTTTTTTTGTCGTGTTTTTATTAGAAGTGCTGAATACTGGAAAAAAGCTCTGTCACAAAAATGTCCTTGTCAGAGTACTGTTCTTGTCAGTGTTTTGCTGACTCAATCATGGACTTAAAGGTTTTTAGTTCAAGCTTATACTTCTGTACGTGTTAGGATGTTTTAGAAGTTAAAACGTACCCTAAATTTTCACTGTAGCAAATTCTTAAGGGTTTGGATTTTTTTTTTTTTTAAGTTTTATTTGTGAATAGTAACGCTGAGTCAGTACTTCTCTTTCTCTGTTTCACTTCTTTTTTGGTGGAGAAATGGGTAGAAAGACAGGTTACAGCAATGCAGAGAAATGTTTACATGCAATCACAGCTTCATGTTCTTAAAGTATATCTTGTTCTCAAGGTATAGTCTTGAAGATGATAATTTTTTGTTTCTTCTGTGTGGTGCCTTGTTTTCAGTTTGACTGCAGTAAGCCTTCTCTGTCCTTGCAACTTTCATTATAGTTAAATTCACTATTTCCCCAGCTTCAGACTGGTCATAATTAAAAGGTCTTAGTGAGAGTTAAACACATCTGTAAGCTGCTTGATGCTTAGGTCACTAGTGTGTGCTGTTGGTACTCTGGAGGGTACTATTATCTTAATGACAACTGCAGAGTAAAATACTCCAGACAATGAGAATTAAATATCACTAACCATTACATCATTGCATTTAATTTATGATTCCATCATTAAATTATCAATAAATTTGACAGGCATATGTTGTTTTAAGCAACTCGGAATTATCCTTTTATTGACAGAAGAGTCCGCTCTGGTAGTGGCGTATCTGCTGTAAGTTCAGTATCTGTAGACCAAAGGTTACCAGAAGAACCAGCATTAGAAGAAGAACAGCAGCAACTGGAAAAGAAATTACCAGGTGAGCAAGTGTACATAGAGATGTGTTGTGTGCTGTTATCAGAGAAACCATCTCTTATAAGAGAAATGGTATAATAATATCTTATAATAATTATTATATCTCTTATCTTGTTACAAGCTCTGAAGTTATGTTTTAAGAAATATTTTCTTTTCATATCACATTGTCAGAAGCCTAACTAACACAATATTGCTTGGTCCAGCTGATTCATGAATCATTTGTTCCTAACAGTGGAGATAGGAGCAGCTTTCAGGCTGTTTACCTTAGGTACTTTCAGTAGGGGAAGCACTTTGCAGCCCTTTTATAGGACTGTGATGAAAACTTTACTACCTCAGTTTTCTGTCTTATATGCAGTATAATTTGACATATATAGAGAGAAGCTTGTTTCACTGCTGTCTGTGTAGCAAAATGCTTCCTTTATATAAGTTTTAGTAGCTCTGTTTAAAAAATAAAAGAGGCATAAAGCCTCAGTGATGCTAAATGGCAAGAAACTTTTTTTACATTTCTGATCATCCGCTCTTGTTCTTTTTTCTCTTTTTTCTCTATTCAATTCTAAGATGACCAAAATCTCACACAGTTGAAGATGCAGCAGCATGGTGGATTTACACAGTGCCATGATAATGCTTTTCTGTTTTATTTTAAACACAGCTCTCTATTAGACTTGAAAGGCAGCTCTTCCCTGCATTGATTCTTCCATGTGGTTATCTTTTTTACCCGTGTGTACTTAGCCTCTGCTACTCTGCCCTGCACGAGTTTAAACTGGCTGGTCATTTTACTGTCTTTTCTTGAAGACTAGTGTTGCATTTGTTATCATCTAGTCTTACTGCACTGATGTTGATTAAAGGATGGGTTGCAGAGCACGGCTAGCATCACACAGTCACAGAGTTGGAAGGGGACCTCTGTGGATCACCGGGTCCAAGTCCCTGTTCAAGCAGGGCCACCTTTAGTTGTTCTAAATTTTGTTTAGTCTTTGAACTATAGATTAATATTCTCTGGGCTTGGCAACCTGTTAATATTTTGGATTTTATTTTTGTTCTAAAGCCATTTACTTCCAGTTCGAGAGCTACATACAGTGCATAAACCTTTCACTATATTTGATATACAGATTTTCTGCTACAAAGATCACTCATATAGGGAATGACTTCTTGCTTCTTAATTGGTTTTACTAAATCTATCTGGTTGGGGTTGTTTTTTTATTGAGACTTTTGAAAGAGTTTTTATTACTAGTTTTTATAAACTTTTAGAAGCTATCCCTTCAGAACTGTAACATAAACCAATAGCTATTCATTTCATTTGCTCTTCTGTTTTGATACTTTGTTTTGTTATGTCTAGAAGCTACCTTGATTTTGTTGAGTAACCATACTAGTTTGTTGGGCAGTCCTCTTAGAGCCTGATGTTTCATCCTGTTGGTAAATATTTTATTTGAGCCTTTAAGATAGTTTCTTAAACAATGCCTATGCTGATGGCAAGCATTTTGCCCTTCTACCCATTTCTTTTAAATTACTTCTTTGGCATAGTTTTGTATTTCTTTTCCCTTTTTCCTTGGTTTTCTGAAGTAATGGGGGTTATAATCACATTCTGTATCTTATCAGACTGTATCCTACTATCCTTTGAATCTAGTGGCTAATTTTAAATATATAGATTTTCTCAGTCAAAATATTAAAGTGATTGAATTTCTTTTTCTGTGAAAATTGGTGATTGGTAATAGGGAGGAGTCCCAAACTTAAGAAAAGACAAAAATTCAACTGGGTTGGCAGATATTGGGCTAACATGTCACACTTTGGAGTGAACATGTACTATCTCTTGATTTGACTTGTGTGCCAATAGTGTTGAGCATGAGGGAAGAGAAATATAGAGTACAGAGTATGGGAATGGGAGTAGATGGTATGAAAAGAAACAGAAGGTGATGTGGAGGGAATAATTTGGTGAAACCATGAAATGGGGGTCTAGAGCATGTAATACAGAAAGGATAGTCCCTGATATTGCAGAACAGTGTCAGGGAACCTGTGCTGGCATTGTTTTACGACAGTAAGTGATGAGGATGTATATCAGCAGGGTTCTAGTCTTCATGAGTATTTCTGCTCAACAACTTAATTAAGCAAGCTATTTCTTTTCCTGACAGTAGTGAGTTGTCTTATGAGAATATCAAGTTTAAATACATTCTGATGATTTGCATTATAGCTTTTAAATAACAACTTTGTCTGAATTCTTTGCCTGTCTTGTAGTAGTAAAAGAAGGGCTGGTTCTTGTGCTATTACTATTAGCCGTGTATAGAAGAACTTCAGGTCATGTGTCTACACTGAAAAATGAGGACTAAAATTCACTCTAATTACCTCAGATTGTGGGTTTAAAGGGGACTAAAATTCACTCTAGTTACTTTAGGTTGTGGGTTTAAAGGGAACCACAACATAAAAGGTAACGATAAAACCTAGGATTGCCTGTAGAGCTGTACTATCAGTCGTTGAAAGCTGTTTCTAATACTGTTGGAAGATTATTTCACATTGATTCAGTATACGTTGAATTTTTTTTTCAAGACAACAAAACAAAGTTTAATTCTCCTTTGCCCCATGTTTCCACACATTAAAGTTACATTTGAAGATAAAAAACGTGAGAACTTTGAACGTGGCAATCTAGAACTTGAAAAACGGAGGCAGGCTCTCCTGGAACAGCAACGCAAAGAACAAGAGCGTCTAGCACAGCTGGAACGGGCAGAGCAAGAAAGGAAGGAACGTGAACGACAGGAGCAAGAACGGAAAAGACAACTGGAGCTAGAGAAACAGTTGGAGAAACAACGGGAATTGGAACGGCAGAGAGAAGAGGAAAGGAGGAAAGAAATAGAAAGAAGAGAGGTAATCAATTGGGTAAAAGGAGCGTGGCTATGTCACTGAGATCGATGTTTGTTTAGAACAGAATAGAGTGTGTACACTGAATATTTTACCATCTTTAATTTTAGTGAGCAAACATTTAAACAATGAACTTATATTTTGGGGTTTTTGAAGGGAAGGAAAGAGTTTGACAATCTCTTTCTTGATTTTTCACAAGAAATGAATGGATGAGATCTTTAGATCTATGACAGTGTGCTTCTCGCTTCTGATTTCTTTAAAAATAGTGCCAGTCCTTCTCTTTAAAGAGATGTTTGAATTAATGATGAAAGATTTCTTGGCATTGGTGACATTCATGGTTTTCCTGTGATGAGATAATTTGTTAAAGAAAACACATATGGGTTAACTTAAAAGCTGTTATATGCTCACATTGCCAATCAGTGATGCAGTGCCGTAGCATTTGACTGTTCTTTACAAAGATGGAGAATGCCTTATGTTAGGGAGAGATTTGATGCTATTTTGAAGAATTTCTGAAATCTTAATGTGAAACAACTGATTAAAGCAGAACACTAGGTCTTGAATGATATTCTCTTAATTCACATATCTGCTATACAAGTGAAGCACTGGTAGTTTCAAGTGAGTGTTTAAACAATTGAACAATTTATATGCTTAAACAGAGGTACATACGTATTCCACAACTTAGCAGCATGTTTATGTTAAAATTTTAATCACACATTAGAATATGTATGTCAGTGATATTTTCTCAAAATAGATTTTTTGTATCTTTTTGGTTTGATTAAATGCTTAAGGCTGCAAAACGGGAACTTGAGAGGCAAAGGCAACTTGAATGGGAACGTAATCGTCGGCAAGAACTGCTAAATCAAAGAAACAGAGAACAAGAGGACATAGTTGTTCTGAAGGCAAAGAAGAAGACTTTAGAATTTGAGCTGGAAGCTCTAGTAAGTGGTTGTGTTGCAGAATAAACGCACAAACGTGGTAATGTCTTTGATATAGTCCTATTTATTTTCTATAATTTCAACATTAACTGTGGAATAAAAGTACTTTCTAGATCCTGATTTCCATAAGAAGCATTCTGGTAAAACAAAGAGGTCTTTTTCTTTTTGTCTAAAGAATGATAAAAAAAATCAGTTGGAAGGAAAGCTTCAGGATATCAGATGTCGGCTGTCTACCCAAAGACAAGAAATTGAAAGTACAAATAAATCTAGAGAACTGAGAATTGCAGAAATCACCCATTTGCAACAGCAGCTACAGGTAAGGAAATTTTTCTAATTTTGTTCTCAGTTTTGCACTTTGCCCTCATTAACTATATCAATACCCTAACAAAACTTGGCACAAAATATGATGCATTGTTTCTTGTATATGAGCAATTATTATAGATCGTTACTTTTAAAGTTTCTGTATTGTTCTTCAGACATTTAGGAATTGCTTCA
This sequence comes from Bambusicola thoracicus, assembly GCA_002909625.1. NCBI lineage: Eukaryota > Metazoa > Chordata > Aves > Galliformes > Phasianidae > Bambusicola > Bambusicola thoracicus. The sequence goes on along the minus strand of PPHD01000177.1, from coordinate 40,759 downwards.
TAGACTTGAAGGTATAGCTGTGATTACTGCTTCGTCCTCATAGAATCCTTTTGTATAGAGTAGTAAATAAATGGGTTTGGGGATGTAAGGAATCAAATCTTGTGATGTATTTTTATTGTAGTGACTTCTGTTTCTGTGCCGAAAGGAATGACCTCACTAAAGTGACTTGATGATGCTTTTGTTATTATAAAATAAATAAATAAATAAGTATATAAACTTCATTTGCCAGTCAGTTCTTGGTCAAATCCTTGCATTCTTCTTTCCTGCTTTTCTATCTAAAATTATTTGTCAGATATGAAGATGGGACTTTGTGGTTTTTTGTTTTGTTTTGACCATGAGTATTTTTTGGAATTTCTTCTTACTTTTTAGAACACCTTTCATTTCTATTTAGGTTTTGTATGCATCATTACACCTGCCAACAGAAAGATGTCTTTCTTTTGGCAGCAGCTTGGTATAAAGTGTGTTGTTGAGGGATCGTGCTCTTACAGTATTTGTGTCCACTTGATACAAACAAGAAATGCTACTACAGGAAGCTTGTGACATTAAGAACTGCCATAGTTGGCTTGAAGTCACACACTTCCCTTTAATGAAGTGCTCCTGTATTGGCAAGTGAAAATGAAGTCAAACAGCATTTGATGAAGTGTAGGAAATTAAATCACTTTTAGCAATACTGGCTCAGAGAAGCAAAAAGCTGACTATGCTTGATGAAATTCATGAAAATGCACCCACTTACATGAATGAGTTAAAGACTTGAGATCTTATGAGCACAGCCAATTTCCATGTGAAAGCAACAACCACTTGAATTTCCCTACCACTTATACTCCAAAAAAATTTCTACAGAAATGGTCTGAGATACAGTAAGTCATCTTAGAAGAAGGTAAACAGCTATCTAGCAGTTGTTGTCTTCTGAACATAGGTAAATGCTATTTCAAGAATTTGAATAAATTTGGCTTCCTACTTTCATATGTAGTGTCTGTTAACTTGTTGGTTATTTTTCATCAGTTGACCTCTGTATTCAGGAAGGGTAAAGCATCTCTTAGCTTTTGTTTTAGTATAACAAGGAGAAAATGATATGGCAAAAGGTTGTCATTTGTGTAATAGAAAAGACCAATGTGCTACAGTTGGTATAGGTTCCCATTGTAACAGACACCCTAAAAAAATCATGAGACTGTACAGCTTTGGTTATCAAGAACTTGGAATGAGCTTTCACAGCTGGATATAATTAATAGAAGGTACAGATGAAAGAAAAAATAGATGTAGAATGAACACTATTAGGAAACAAGCAATGAGAAGGATAATCCACCTACAAGTAGATGTAGGTAAGTTATTTATTGAGTAGTACTAGATTAATAAAAGGGCAGCATTGTCTGTAGAATCTTTAACAATGTTTATTTTTAATTTTAATGGCTGATTGTAGGTGTGCTTTCCTTCTCTACTGCTTTTATGTATCAGTTTTAGCTTCATCACAATGAAAGGAAAAGTGAAGGACATCAGAAGGATTCTTCACCTTCCTAACACTTAATTTATTCTACTTATGAACAGATCACAACGATAAAAAAGCAGATTGCTTTTTTTTTTTTTGAGCATTTTGACACCACTCTGAAATTTACTACTTGATTTAGAATCACTACTATCTTTGTAGTGATTTTTAGCTTTCTCTCATTGCTGTTAGACAGTTTGTTTTCAATAAGGGGTAGGGCACTTCTGACTTTGCACTTTTTAAATTTCTTCACTCACAATGACTGTGATATCACTTCTGTAAGGAAAATTACATTTGACTTTCTTGGTGGTTGTTTTGTTGGATTTTACGGTTTGAATTTGAGGGTTTGTTTGTTTGTTTGCTGTAGGTTGATAGCAATAGCTATGGCTCTGTGGAGCTGTCTTCTCTTATGAGTCCATTGTTCTCTACTACTAGTAGTTCAGTTATTTTTGCTTGAGTATGTTTCCAGAAAGAAGTGCTAGTAGTTAGTAGACAAGGTCACGTTCTATCTGGGGAGAATGGATAGATTTTTCTTGAAAAAGATGAATTTCTCAAATATCCTTTACATTTTACGATCTAATTTGTAGAGGAAAGAGAAGAGCAGTATGTGATTTTTATAAAGGCTCCAGTAGATTAAAAGTTAATATTGTGAATTCTTTTTGTAGAATATTGTATCTTTACTTGGAAGTATTATAATTTAATACATCTGACACCTGTCATGAAAAGTGAGTTAATTAAAAGAAGTAATTATTCTTTAACCTATTAATTAGTTTCAAGATGGAGTTTGATTAAAATTTTGGAAGAAACTGTCTAACAGTTAATACAGCATGATGAAAATCTCTACTAGTTACATGAATTTCTGGTATCTGTAGAGTGATATTCCCAGGGGTGTTTGAACCACATGTATACTGTCTGCGGAGTTTCCACTAGTTTTTCACAGAGTTGTTTTTTTGTTGGGTTTTTTTTTTTTTTTTTTTTTTGGTTTTTTTTTTTTTTTTTTTGCCTCCTTGATGAACTGTTTGGTTCCCAAGTAATTTGTCTTTTCTTTGAAGCACTGGGAGCAGAGTATGTGACAGAGACTTACAGTGTATTAGTGGTACCTCAGTTTCTCGTTTTACCCTCTTGCTGAGAGCACAGTCGGAAAAGAAAGTTTTCCTCCGTTAGACATAAGAAAACTTGGTTTTGATTGCTTTTTTTTTTCCCTTCTGCTGCTATATTGAAATGTCTTGTTGCATGAAACTACAGTGTTAGTGATGTCTTTAATTTCTTCCATCTGTTTGCTCAGTAGAACTGATGGATACAGAAGACATTCTTGTACTAGATAACTGTTGCATATTTGTCTGTGATAGCAGGAAACAGAACTTGATCCTTGTTTTCCCTTGACAATCTCTTTTCTTAAATACACTCCAAATTATTCTGGGTATTCAGATTAATAGCCTGGATTTCAGTAGTAGTCTGCCCATTTAAAACAAACACATTAAGTTTACATTCTGCTCTGAAATACTGTCCTATATTACTTTTTGCACTTGCAGAATGGTAATTTCTCTGTAAATCCTGGATCAATTTGAGATTTGTTCTGCTATTTTTCATAACTAAATCATTCTTTGATTGGAATGGTAAAATTTTGATATCTTTGTGTCTAGAGGGCCAGTTTCCTTTCCTTTTTTTCTATTGAGGTTAATCCCCCAGTACATATAATTGATTAGAGGCCATCTTTCTTGGGTAATACTTGCTGAAAACTCCATGTCCAATATGGCTGTGTGTGAGGCTAATTTTATATTTCTTTTAAAATTTTTCATCTCAAACTGTGACATGGAGCTTGCAGGTATTTCAGTGGGAAGAGAGTTTGGTGGAAGGGGGAAGCATAAATGCAAAGGACAGTGTTTTGCATGTAGTTTTAAAACATGGCAGTGGTGATTTATTGGGGACAAGGCAGACCTCCTCAGGCAGATGAGTTGGAAAATGCTGCATTATATATTGCTGTTCCTTTTTTGTTTCTAAATAAAGAAAACTGGCCTGTGATAGAGCTATCTGGCCTTCATTATATCCTTGAAGAGTTGAAAAGTGCTATAGACAATACAGCTAAACAGTGAGAGACATGTGTAACTCCTAATAGTCAAATGCATAGCTTATCTTAATTTTTAGACCTTATAAATTTATAGAGACCTCGACTGCTGTGCTACCAGAGTATGTCTTCAGGAACATAAGGAGATTACAGTTGTCTGTGGTTGTTGCATAATCTTAAATTCTGAGCCAGACACTCGGGTCTTAAAGACTGGCATGAATAAGGTGGGACAACTATGAAGTCGTGCCACTGGGTTCAAGCTTGTGCTCTTATGATGAAAAATAGAAACTTTTCATGAGTTGTTAGGTGACATTTATTGCTAGAATTGTATTATTTCATTTGCAGTCCTTTGTGACAAATTGAAATTGTCAGATGTTCTTCAAATGCCTGCAATTCCAGGTGGCTGCTAAATGAACTACGTAGTTTGTGTGAGAGATGAGACATTGACAATTGAACAGCTTTGTACAATAAGCTGTTTCACATCATGCTTCTATAATTTGCTTTGATAACTTGAAGTTGAAGGTCAAGGCTTCTGAAAAGTGTGTGAAGTAGAACTTCATCCTCCACAAAGAGTGAAGACTATATATAGTCCACGAAAGGATGAATTTCTCATCTGCAGAGTCTCCTGCAATTTTAGTACAAAATTGTATGAATGTATGTTGAAATTTAGAGGCCCTAATCCTCTTTCATGAGTACTAAATATAGAGCTTTAGAGATCTTTATTCTCATCTAACAGAGTTAGTGTTGTATAGCTTTTGTCCATAATATAAAGTTAGAGCCTTTATTTTGTTTTCTTTGTATAAACTGATATTTGTCCTATATATTATTGAAGTTAATGTTTATTTATTAAAATGAGAAGTAAACTGTTAAGAAGTGTTTTTAAAGTATATTTAGATACAAGAAAAGATGCCTATATCTTTTTTTTGTCCGCAGTTTCAATTACTTCCAATCCAACTTATGTATTCAATGAAAAATCAGTCCTTAGGTAATAAGCTTAAATTTGATATTCTTACTTTTTTTTGTATTAAAAAAAACCAAACAAACCAACAACAACAACAACAAAGCCAGGACAAATTGGCAGAGAACCATTTTTGAGTGGAGGTACTGCACAGATAGTCCTTCTGTAATGGCATGATTTACTGTATGGAAAAGTAAAAAGTGATTTCAGAAGAAATGAAAATGAAAGGTCTTAGGACCATAGTCGTCATCCATCACTTATCACTTTGTGTTTTTATTGTCTTGCATTTTCTTTCCTTGTCTTCTTTTCAGGAGTCTCAGCAGATGCTTGGAAAGTTGATTCCAGAAAAGCAATTACTCAATGACCAACTAAAGCAGGTTCAACAGAACAGTTTGCATAGTAAGTATATTTTTGGTAAGTTTAAATGTGTTTGTAAAAGCCATGACATTGCATTATGCAGCATACTCTATAGTATTTTCTGTGTTGCAAGATACAATTTGAAAAATGTGTTTTATGCCATTAAATTCTCCATGTAAAAAAATATTTCTTTCACAATATGTTTAAAAACAGGAGATTCTCTTCTTACTATCAAAAGAGCCTTAGAAGCCAAGGAACTAGCCCGTCAACAGCTTCGAGACCAGCTAGATGAAGTAGAAAAAGAAACCAGATCTAAACTTCAGGAAATTGATATTTTCAATAATCAGCTGAAGGTAATTTGAGACTTTTAATCTCTATCTTCTAAATGTTCAGTCAATAAATTTATTACTTTATCATGGAGATAATTGATAAATGATTGATTTAGAATGTCAGTGTTGGCAGTATTGTGAAATCTATCATTTTTGTTTTTGAAGAAAATACTACTTAACATTCGGAGTAAGTGTTTGAATAAACTTAATCTGCATAATAAGCCTAAGAATAAATTTGAAGTCTGATTCCAGAGCTGTGACTACAAGTATTAAATCACTACCTTCTACCCCTTTGCATTGGAAGAACTGCATGACTACAGTAGGTCGTCAAATCTGCTGGAATCAGTGCTTCAAATTCAAATCTTTGTTGAAGTTGCTTGTTTTCTGACTAACACGCAGAATTACTTATCTGCTGTTTGTAAGAGCATACTTGTTCCTGAATGTAGTTGTCTGTTGTTTGTGGTTTCATCCTTTATTGATTAGTCTTTTGTTCAAAATGTGTGATCTTGTTTATTTCTGCACAAGAAAATTACAGAAGTTGCCAAAGTCAGTAGAAGAAGAGTTATTCAGAGTGAAGTTATAAATTAGTCTGTACTTAGAACCATTTAATAGTGTTTGTTTTTTTTTTTCCCTAGCAAAATATTCCAATGCATTAGTACTTTATTGGCTATTTTATCTGCTGGCTTCCTCTGAAAGCTAATGAAAAAAATTCTCCATTTGCTGCAAGACAAAATCAAGTTGTACTACTGGTATTTAGAAGGAAAAGCACAATGATCAATACATTAATATTTCTGTAGTTCTTTTGAAATTAGATCAATTATGACTATATCAGGCACTTTAAGAAGGAAGGTGAGTTTGAATTTATGCAACAAATAGCTTTTTTAAATCTTAAAATTACTCAATGTAGGTAAAATAAAAAGCTGTAGATGATAACACTACCTGTTTCAAGGCAGGCAGGTAGAAAGTGAAGAATCTCTGCAAAGACATAACATATATAAAGCTGAACTAAATATTCATTTACTTTCAAAGAAAACAGAGCAGTTTACCTTACTCACTCACATTTTCTCTTTGTATATTCTTTGGGCACATTTTATCATGTTTGTTTTCTGGGTGATTTTTTTTTTTTTTAATGTATACATTTTGAATCAATTTGAAGATAAATGTGACCAAAGGATACTCATTCTAAAATTGGCATCAGCACTTGGTTTGATTGTAGGTGACCTAAAGAGTGTATAAATGCGTGGAAAGGGAGTGTATGTGAATAATCTTAGTCCCATGGCACTATAAAACCCCAAGCGTGTAGGGCTCAATAACTAACAAGCTAAGAATTAAAAGATGAAAATTTACATTAAACAAAGACATTGATTTATCAGAATGTCTGCCATCTATCTTAGCATATTGTGTAATTGTAAGCTATTTCACAGCTTAATGGGAGAATTGATTTCTGTGTTCAAATCTTAGTATATAACATTATGACTTCAAATGCTGAAAATTAATTATGTGGGCAGCTTTTGGGAAAACCTCAGCAGCCTTTCTTTTACTGAGGACATTGTTGTCTTGATTTCGTTATGTGTAGACACAGTGCTTAATAGGGTGACCAATTTGCAATGCTGAATGTTGCTATTTTTGCCTTGCTGCAGCTTCTTATGCTTGCTTGGAGATGAATGTAAGAAGTGAAAATGTGGCAGTGGGGCCGTTTTACTAATGTAACTGAGAAGTGGGAACTTAATTCAGAGGGAGATGTATCTTCTCCCTTTTGTAGTTTTGTTGAATGTGTAAGATGTGTTTTTGGAGACCTGGATATCTTTAGTACTAGATTTAAACATCTGCATGCAAATACATGCCATTCCCTGAGCTCAGCATGGAATGGTGATCATAGAATGGTTTGGGTTGGAAGGGGCCCTAAGGATCATCAAGCTTTCAACCCCCCTCCCACAGGCAGGGCCACCAGCCTTCGGATCTGGTACTAGATCACGCTGCCCAGGGCCCCAACCAACCTGGTCTTGAACACTTCCAGGGATGGAGCGTCCACAACCTCTCTGGGCAGCCTGTGCCAGCACCTGACCACTCTGTAAAGAACTTCCCCCGACATCCAATCTAAACCTTCCCTCCATGACTCCCACTGATAGAGAAACTGCTTAGAAGACCCTGTGTATGCAGCACTATTTTAAGGGCCATTTACTCTTGTTGAGGGAGCTCTCAGAACATTTTGTGTGTGAGTCTGTACACGAAGCTACTGAAAAGAGTTCATGAAACTCTTAGTTTGGTTACAGTTCTGCTCTTTAATCAAGCCAGAGCACAGCTATGTCTTATGTGAAAATTCTGCGAAGTAGTGTAGGAGCCTGAATAATTCTCTGGCATTTTTAACCTAAACAATCAAACTATGACAACCTTAAGATGCTGCCATTGGAAAGATGACTTTTTTTTTTCCAATTTGGTAATAATTTCCTCAACTAAGAGTAGAATGACTTGCTTATTTACTTAGTGATACTGTGTGTAAACATTATATGTTCATTTGGTGCTAAAATACTATACAATTTATATAATTATCAGTCAGCTGTATAGTGCTTATGTTAAAATGTAAAACCTTTTCAAATAATGTGTCAAAACTCAACCATATGAGCTTTAAATAAAGTGAAAGTTATTTAACTTATAGACCAAAGGAATTATGTAAAAATAGAATGTAAGTAAATATTTATTGAAAATGTATTTTTATTAAATAAATAAATTTAAAACACTATTTTTAACCAAGGATCTTCCTAAAATATCTGTTTTAAAATATGTTTAAAAGTAATAGTTTTTTTCTATGATGATCTACTCTTCTGTTGTGCTCCAGTATAGTGAGAGATGCACATTTGATGGGTAGCTGTTGGAACAGCATCACTCTAATTGACACTGGCTTGTGAATCTGTTTTCTGTCAAATGATGGAAAGGCACTGGTGCTTAACTATATACTACGACTAAATTCTGGGCTAGAAGCAGAATGATATGATACATTTTGTGAATTCTCTGAAAAGAGAAGCATACCCAGGATACTCTTCAAGTATATACTGTTTTGAAGTGTTTTGCACTTACCTTCTTGAAGAGAGAGTACTTAGTCAAAATGCTTAAGTTAGTAGAATACAGAGCCAAGATTGGAAATCCGTAAGCTGCTGCTCTCTGATTACAAACTATATGCCAAACTAACTTACTAGTTCTGATGAAATGCTTAAGAGACAGTAAAGTTGACAGCGACATGAAATCATAAACATTTATCATCATTATTGAGATCTGTTCCTCATGTTTGTTTATGAATAACTGTTGTATTATCTCCTATGTGAACATATCTTTACATTTTGCAATGCATTTCAAATTCATTGTCTTGAAACAAGCTACACTTGATCTACTGAGAGCTGATACATAAATATGCAGAGACAGCTCAACATAAAGTGAACAGCTTAACTAGTGTCTAGCGTAACTTTACATTGGTCAGACTGTAAGGTTTACTTGACACTGATATATTTTTGGTTACAGATCAACTTTTCAACACTTATCAACGCTCCATGTTGCAGTTTTATGTGAATACTGAAAATTGATGTTAAATCATCTTATATTTGCTTCATGTCTTAATAGCATAAATGACAGAGTAAGGAGATAAATGAGTTCTGATGATAAATGACATTTCTCTTTCCGGTGAAATTTTATTCAACCCTTCAAAACAATCGATTGAAATTTCTTCTTATTAATCCTTTGGAGCTCAATTACTCCAATTACTTCTGTTTCAAGTTTTCAACTGTTTGAAATTTCCTTAGGATTTGTTTCTACTCAAAACTTTTCTGGTGTATAAATTATTATTAATGCTTCAAAGAAGGTAGATCCATGTATCTTCATTGGATATTTGTAGCTACATCAACTCAGTTTGTGCAAACTGATAGTACTTAGAATTATTACCTGACTTCTAGAGTGCCACTGTGGCTTTAGCCTAAAGCCACCAAGTGCAGTTGTTTGGCAAAGAAATAAGTACTTGAGTTTGAAACTGATGAGATATCTTTTGAAATGAGATCTGTGAAATTTTGCTGCAGAAGTCTTGTGGATTGTACTTGGCTATAAAATGAGTGGCGGAGTTTGTAACAAGGTTGAAAATTAGGCCACATCTTAGTATCCTTAATTAAATTCTAGGAGTCTGACTTTTTGATCCTCTTTAAAAATCTTAGCCTAGAAATGTAATAATTAAATCTGATACAGATACTAGTAAAATGAACTAAATTTACTTCTAAATCTTACCAGTCACTACACAGCCAAATAAAGCAATTAAAATTGTTGTTAATGTGGTTTTTGTCTCTAAAGACCAGGTTGTTTTTTCATACAACACTGAAGAATAATATATTTTAGAGCTTGTCTGAGTCATTCCACAAGAGAAGACAGTGTTTCTGAAATATGTTAGTCTTGCTGAGAAGCTATTCTCAATGCCTGCAAAAAGTGGTGAACAACTAGAATTAAGTTCCTAAGAATGTTGTACATTTTGTGTCATGTTCCAGTTGTTGTCAGTCCCTGTGTAGTCAGTGTGCACTGGACAAGTCTTGCATATGAATGCCTGTTTACATTTGAGCATTTCTTTCTTCCAGTCAATGGCAATGGAAGATGCAATGCTGCAGTGCCTGGCAGTTCTCCTGGGCTGCGTCAACTACTTAGACTCCTTTCTAAAGGTCTCCATGCCATACTCAGGCAGTACACAACTTTCTCAATCTGAGTGGTGAACCTCCTCCAGTTATGTGCTTCACTTTTCCATAAACAGATGAGTGTGCAGTGTTTAAATAAGTTAGTATTTAATAGAAGGTGCTAACAGTAAAGCATAACCGAAGAGTTTGTAATTTTATCTGTCTAATCCTTAGTGCCTGAATGAGGAGTGTGCCTTGATTTGCAACCTGCACAAGGTACTAGTTAGTTATTTTTGCCTTTTGCTTATCTGACTCTCTAAGATTTGAAGTTAATTGCCTCTTTTGGTCACGATGTTCAGAATTTTTAAAAAGGAAAGGCTTTTAATATTAAGTATTCCTACACAACACTGTAACTTGGGATTCCAGGTATGAGAGAGATGACAATACTTCCTTAATTCTGCCTTAGCTATGCAATTGGGTGAAAGGAGGAACTCTGTCAAGGTGCTTTGGGAGCTGGGGAGTAGGGTAGAGGAGCATTTCTGTGGGGAAGCCTCAGTGAGCACAGAACTGTAGGGTTCAACAAATGCTCCGGTTTGTCTCAAAAGAAGATTTGATGGAAATCTTGTATTGTAATCCTTGAAGAGTGTTCTAAGCTCTCTTATCTTTCTGTCAAGAGGCAAAATTGGGCCTTAAACAATTAAATTTTTAAAGTTAAGGTTTTCATAGCAATATGACTTGTCTGTATATAGTTGATATTATTCTGCTGTATGAAATTCATATTTTAATTCCTAATCAGTATTACGTGAGTACCTAAATGTGGTTATTGTAACATCTCAAAATTATTTTTATACTTGTTAGTCTCTTTGTGAATTAAATTGAAAGGTAACAATTTCTCTCTGCTTTTATGATAAGATGTTTGTTGTCCTGGACACCAGAAACAACGATAGAATCGTTATGTATACAGTTTGTACAAATTTTAAGTTGCTTGTGTTTGTAAAAGATGAGTGTAGGACTGTGCTGAATATTCAGTAAATGTTTCGTTCTGTTGACTGTTGAAGTGTCACTATAATTCTGTTTCAGTTGATGTCCTATAGCACTGCAGTAAATGCTGATTATTTCTTCCCCCAGCCACCCACTGGTACTTGGCAAAGCATCCACCAGTGGCATGAGATACCAATAAAATCTTTATTTCTTCTGAGCTGGTGCAAAGAAGGTTATTTACTACATTTTTTACTTCCAAAATATTCCATTCAGTGCCAGCTGTAAAAGTTAGGTTGGATTTTCTTACCTGTTACAGACAGATATGTCTCACAGAAAAATCTCTTCACAAAATACTGAACTACCATATTGATTTAGCTGGGAAGGAATAATCTGAGAAAGTTTCTGTGGAAATCTTTATAAACTGTACCTTGAGATCCTCACTTAGCTGAGCATATATGTGAAATTACAAAATCAGCAAAGAAAATAATTTAATTATTTGAACCAGAGTTAGTGATGCTGCCTTTTGTATTACATATGATAAATGACTTGGTTCAGACAGACGTGGCTCATAGCTAGAACTTCCAGAGTTTTCTATTTGGCAGTAAAAGTGGCATATATTGCATGTTCAATAGTGTGATAAGCTTTTATGTCTAAACTGCAATTAGAATATAGTTTGGGCAAACCTTGCAGTTAGACATCTAGTAGAAGTAAATAGTGTTTGGTGCACAGATGTATTGTAAATCCTGACTTTGATGTAATTGAGAGTCTAAGATGTTTTTCTGAATGGAGAAAATACCAATTGTTTCTGAGTTAGAGGTAGATTCCTCCTGATTCTATGAGTGGAGGTGAACCGAATTATTCTTTTTAATATACAGATTTCTTGTTAAGTAAACTAAGCTCATGTGTTTGCATCTAGATTGTTACATTTGAAGCATTAGTGATTTTTTGTTTTAACTATGGTAGTCCTCAAGAATGCTCTTCAGGAATTTTGGTTCCTCTTTCCTTGCTTGGTCGTTATTCCCATTTAATTGCTTGAACAGCAGAGATTGAGAAAAGGATGCAAAGGAAAGAAAAACTAGAAAGTGCTGTCACCTAAATAGCTTTTGCAAGTAACAGGTTGTCTTCAGTGTTACTGTGTTAGGACTGTGGCTACCTCAGCTTTTTCTGTTCAACATCAACAGCAGGGTTTTTTTTGTCTCATCGACTAGGACTCAGAAACTTGAGCTTCTTGGCATGCAGAGTTCAGGGATAGCAGAGGGAATGAATGTGAAGGAAGACAACAACAAGTAGAATAACGAAGGATTTCTAAACTAAAGGCTGTGCAATAATTTAATAAAATTTAAGCTTAGGAGACAGAAACCTGTACTTTGAGTAGCAGTCTTTTTACCCAGTAAAGAGAGGCAGCTCGTTGAAAATCATGAGTACTACTCAAGATACTTGATACTTCTGAGCAGTAGCGTTCTTAATTTCATGAGCTTTGTAAATACTTCATTTTGCACATGTGAAGACTGTTGTAATCTACCAAACACTGTTGAAAGCAGTTTTTCACATGGCAAACTAAAATCAGATGAGTCATGGCTCTTGTTCCCTGCCCAATCTGTGCCTTCCCATATTATCTCCAGCCAGCAGCTCCTACAAGGGGCAGGCAGGGCAAGCAGATGGTGGCAGCATGCCAGTCCCAGATGGAAAGAAAGACCTGCCAGTAATCTCCTGAGAAAACCTCTTCTCAGGAGGTCCTGGCACAGCTGCCCAGAGAAGCTGTGGTGCCCCATCCCTGGAGGCGCTCAAGGGCAGGTTGGATGGGGCCCTGGGCAGCCTGAGCTGGTGGGGCACAGCCCTGCCCATGGCAGGTGTTGGGCTGGGTGGGCTTTGTAGCCCCTTCCAACCCAAACCATTCTGAAATTCTGTGAAAATGTGACCTTTTTTAATCTGTGATCTTTCAGATTAATGCTTGTAAAACACTTTTCTGCCAGTGCTTTTATGGCTGTATTTTTTGTCCTTTGCACTTGAAGGTATGTACTTTTTAAATACAAATATGGGTTCAGGTGATCATATAATGAAGACAGTGCCTGTGATTCCTCCAGATAAGTTAATTGGAAACAAGGGTCAAATCCTTTGTACCTCAGTGTAAGTGTAGCAGCATGAAGGAAGCTGATAGAAAAATTCAGTTATTGGAAACGATCTCTTACTGTAGTTAGCACTACAGAAAAGTCTGGTGCGGACCACATCTAGCTGGAGGAGCAGTTGTCCAACTGTGTGTGCTGATGGCTTTATTTTCTCACTGTTCCATGTGGGCCAAATACTATGAACCCATTATGTTGAATATTGCTGACACTTTTCTGTTTTAGAATTCCTTTTCCTTAGTCCAAAATAAGGTTATGCATGAATGTTTATATCTGTAGGTATTCAGGGTTTAAAAATGTTCCCAAAGGCACTGTTCTGCCTGAATAATTCTCGTGATTTCACAAGAGTAGTTTATTTTATACTCTGCAATATCTATTCTAGATCCTAACTTTTGGCTAAGCTTCCATGTAACTGTGGAAAATAATGATGATCATAAAATATAGTATTGCCCAAATTATCTCTGTATTTCTGTAAGTTTCAAGGCCCTAGCAGAGTTTTAATTAAAACTTGTATAGGAACTGATTATCTCTTTAATTATGCTGAACTCAGTTTTCATTGAATTTAAAATTGAGGATCATTAAGAAAATGGGACTGAAAGCCAGAACACCAAGTTCAACTTGACTTTTAAAAAACTTTCATCCATATATCAGAAGTGATTTGATACCTTCCTGAGGTCATATGTTACTCCTGTTAATAATGTAGTTTATTTGAATTCATCTTAAAATTTGATGTTGCACAGTGCACCTTTTGAGCACGAATGCATGGATTAATTTCACTGACAAATTTTTAGACACAACGTAAATTCGGTCTGTAAATAAACATATTAACTTTCAGCTTTTGTAACTAAGAAGCTATACATAATTTTGTGAGATTAACTCACTGTTATCATCTTGGCCCTTGATTTGAATCACTTGAAGTCTTCATCTGTGAATTTCTGAAAAAAATTCACACTGCTTTCAAGATGAACTATTTTAATGCCTGAGTAAGTGAAGGTAAAGCTTTGTAGGACACAAGAACCGAACAAACCTGCTTACTGTCAGTTGTATATTTCAGTAAAAACAGGCATTGTTAAGATATGGATTTAGAAACAATTTCCTGTTACAGACTTTTTTTGCATACTTAGTGCGTCCAGGTGAAACACTGTCAAACTTTTGTCCACTTCTTAAAGCCTCATTTTAGTAAAGTCTGACCTGTTTCTTAATTCTTCACCATCTCAGCTAGTAAGGGTAAAAACTAGGAACATATTAAATGGTTTATAGTCCTTTGAAACGTACCTTAAATATCTACCAATGCATTTGGCATTATTGGAAGTTTGAAGAGATATCCAACGTTTGCCATTTTTTGTTAGCTCACAATGAAAATGTATGAGGCCATTAATTATGATTAATATAGCATATGTTTATGCATTCTTTGCTTTATTTTTCTAGGAGCTGAGAGAAATACATAACAGACAGCAGCTTCAGAAACAAAAGAACTTGGAAGCTGAGAGGCTGAAACAGAAAGAACAAGAAAGGAAGACAGAACTGGAAAAGCAAAAAGAAGCTCAAAGGTAGCAAAGTGCTCTAGTTTATGCCCTTTCTGCAGAGGTGTTGGAGTGCAAAGCATTTTGCAAAAAAGTCAAACAAACTTGGTATTTCCCAGAGCGTAATCTGATCTCAAGTCATATATCACTAAATGGCAAAAATACCCAAGACCTAGATCTAGTTTTTGAATGTGTTTGTAATGTGTTTATGTAAAGTGAATGGCATATAAGCTGGTGACTACTTTTATTCTGTCATCATTTATCTGTAGCTGCTTGATTCCATTTTTAGCAAGTTCAGAGTTTTTTAAGCTATTGGAGACCATAGAGATATTTTTGAAGAGCTCCTGAAGTTCATTAGCTTCACTAAGTCTAATTCCGTGCAGAGTTGTGTGACTGTGGGAATAATATACAGTTCAGAGGAAAAACCAAATATGTTAGATGTTTTTTTCTCTTCCTGCATTGAGCTCCAAAACACAATAAGGTTTTCATTTCTTGCTGTACGCTGAGGTTGCTCTGTAACTCTTTTAAGAGTTCTGTGGTATTATCTTCTGGAGGCATAGACTTTATATGTGAGTTGAAATGAAAAGTGATATTGAAATTGGTTTTTAAATGCAAAGATAAAGCACCTCAAAGTAATAGCGTCCTAGTAGTTTACACAGAAAACTCTTCTCTCACTTGTCTTGAGAGTCACAGCTCTTTCTTTAAGAATTCATACCTTCTTCTTTGCCCTTTAGGAGTCACTGTTAGAAAATGTGGTGGGGTGCTTGCTAATTCACCAAAATAAAATTGCCGGATCTGATAGGATACAGAAAAGCCACAAGGAGTACACTTTTTATTGTCAATTACATACAAGAACAATCTCTGATATTTCGTGTGACTAACTTAAGGAAGATTTTTTTTCCTTGTCTAACAGACGAATCCAGGATCGGGATAAACAACGGCTAGATCGAGTGCAACAAGAAGAAGAACCTCAATGGCAAAAAAAAAATCAAGAAGATGACAAGCAAAAAAGGGAAGAAATAATCAAGAAGAAGGAAAGTGAGGATAAGGGGAAACAGGAAATCCAAGAGAAACCGAGTAAGCTTTTCCAACCACATCAAGAACCTGTTAAGCCAGCTGTCCAGGCTCCATGGTCAAATGCAGGTAGAGGAAAAACTGAAAAAATACTGTTGCAGATACCTCACTGAAAAATTATCTTTGGTTTTGTCTTCTCATATAATACAGAAAAGTATGATGTTTCAAGATTGGATCACTCATTTTGTTGAAGTAAATAGTGTGTGATTTGAGCTTTAGACTCCAAAAACTTGTTCACTTTCAGGCTTCAGTATTCTTCTTAAAAGTAAGGTGTTAAGCAGACAGAATAAAATGTAGTTGATGAGACTCACAGTGCAAACTGGAGGGAGAATCTTAGCTGTATGTTTGTGTAAAATCATGCTATAAGATGCCAAAAATTACTTCTCATTACAAATCTTGTATTGATGTGAATTTTTTATAGTGTCGTACAGTTACCTTTTTCTCCTCCTCACTATGCATGTTGCTTACTGAGCAAATGGCCTGAAGTCTATGATAGAATCTCCTTTCTTCTGCTCTGCACTTGACCACTTTCAGCTGGGAGCTTTTTTCGGTATTATAACCTGATTTTTTTGCCCATATTTGGAATCATGGTACACTCTTGAGTAGCTTTCATAATTATGCATGAGAATTAATTGGGAATGTAATATTTGTTTAAATAGTTGATTGGAGGACTGCATAAAAGGGAAATTGCCTTCTATCGTTTAGCTGTAATCTAGCATTTATCAATTATAACAATTTACTAGGTATTATTTGTACAGGGCACTTCTGTGGCAAAGTAGTCAAAATAGGAACTGCATTATACAGGAGAAATGTAGCTTATCTGTTTTTTCTCTATTCTTCTTTTCAATAATAATGCATCTGTAATACAGCATGTGATTTTTAAAGCACCATCTGTAAGTGACCTCTTTTCAGCTAATCCCTGTGTATTAGAACATTTTGAAACATCTTTTTTGAAACCATATTCAGGCTGCTATTGAGGCTGCTACATAAGCAGGCTCTATAAGTATTTGGGATACCACTGTTGCATGCAAAAACATTACTGTTTGAATTGAGCCAATAGGTTAGCAATCAGACTTAACTTACATAATCAGTGAAGCATTTGAAAAGTCATGTTTGTTGCATCATAAGTACACAGTTCTTTTTGTAAAAATAGTTGCATAAATCATAAAAGTTAAAATATAGTAATTTTTTTACATAATGTTAAGAAGAGAGAACAGTATGAGTTATGTTTAAAATCATTACTTTTCTATTTCCTTTCATATAAAAAGAGAGTAATATACAATGTAAGGTATGGGTTTTTTTAATTATTTATTCAATTTTACTATATTTTTCAAGTATGGAAAAATAATGTGTTTTTTTGTTTGTATCTGTGTTTTTGTATTTGCTCAGGAAAAGCTCCACTAACAATTTCTGCTCAGGAGGATGTAAAAATAGTGTACTACAGAGCACTGTATCCTTTTGAATCAAGAAGCCATGACGAAATCACTATTCAACCTGGCGACATAGTCATGGTAAGAACAGACTGTGATATAATTGCTTCAGAAAATGCTTGAGGCTTTGCACTTGTGTGGGAGAAATTACATATGGGAAGATTTTATTTTATTTTTTTTTACAAATTTGAGAAACATATTTTAGTGAAGTTCACTGTATTGTAAAACTGAAAGATAACCTATGAGTAGATTGTACTAGTTTTAGTATGCTGAGCTGGGTGTGTCTGAGATGCAGAGGTATTGAAAACGTTCCTGTACATGGTGAAAAGTTTCTTGTCCTCCAGGGTACCTAGGAAATACAATTACTGTTATTTTCACATGAGAGAATGGTTGCTGTGGGTTAAATAAGAAACTGACTTTGATAACTAAAGGGTGTTTCTAATAAGAAATTTGTTTTTTTTATAGGAGTAGTACAAGAGCAGCGTTAAGAAAAAATAATGTAAAAATTTGTTTTTATTAAGAGAATGTGATGTCCGGGGTAGTAGAAAGTGAAACAGTGACACTAAGCTACAGGATGACTACACTTCTGTCATGATCCCAGCAGCGCTGATGTAGTCTTTGTATCGCAGTGATACTTCTCCAACAGTACTAGAATATTTTGACCTAATTTAGGTGTAATTTTAAACTGTATAATTTACTCTGTTTTTCCATGGGACAATTTTACATTTATTCTCAAGAGGATATGAAGGAGATAAAATAGCACTTCTAAAAAAAATGGAAACTTGAAAATGTAAAAATTTGCTTGCAGGCGTGTTGACGCAGAAGCATTTCCATTCATTTTTTAAGAGCAGACGAGATGCTGGAATATAATCTACCTACAAGCCTATAACTGTCATATTAAACTTCAAGTTCTTAAAAGCTGTTTTCTGCTTGTATGCATAATTATGTTTTAAAATTACAGTTCTGGTGTTAACAACTACAGTTATGGAAATTGCATTAATAATAATAAATTGCTAGGATGACCTTTGCATGCATATGTCTATTTGTAATGAAAATGCCTGGCATGGATATCAAACGGCATCTTGCTCACTGTGGGAAGGTATATTCATTATAGTGTTCCACCCCAAAAAAACTGTTTTAGGAGCTATTGTGTTTTAGCACAGTAATAATGAATTTTGGAAAAAAATATATACCTTATAGTCTTTCCTAAATTGTAATGAGATCTCTAAAGAAAATGCATCAATTCTGCAGAGATGAGCCCTCATCTCTCAGCCTTTTGCTGTGCCATAGTGAAATATTTGACAGTAGAATCTGCTTTTGGAAAAGAAACGTGTATCCTGGATTAGTAGCAGTACTGAATGACTTGTAAAGAGGACCAATTCTATTCTGAATAATAAGGCAGTTATTATTGTTCTTCATCAATAAATAGTATAGGTCAGTGTGTTGTTAAATTAGAGAGAATGTGGGTACATGTGTGTCTTTAGGCTCTTGGAAGATGCTTACTTTATCTTACTTTGTTGGGAAGTAGATTATTGCCTAGGCATAGAAGTAAATGTTTGTTCTTTTTCTTGAGGAAGAGTGATCACCATGAGGTAGAAGCACAAAATGCCATTTTGCCAAATTAAAGACTTGGGGATAATTTGAGTTTTCTTGTATATTGTTTTGGACTTTAACTTACTCCAGAGAATATTCTCTACCTCTCAGTTTTCTTTTCTTAACATCCATTCAACAATAATTAAATCTGATGATTGGTTCTTGTGGGATTTATCTTCTGCTCTGCAGTAATTGCTTAAAATGGGCTACTCTTAGAAAATTAACGTAAGACACTTTTGTGAAATGTGTTATAATTCTGCCTTGCTTTAAATCATTGCTTTCCTGCTGGAGGTTAAAAGGGAATGGGTAAGTGTGTTATATGGCTGTTAGGAAGTCTATGCAATTTATTCATGTTCATAAATCAAGATTCTGTTATCATGTAGTTTACTTGTTTTTGAATTTATGTAGGAGTAAAATAACAAATCAGCCCACACTGTCAAAAGTAATTGAAGTGCAATGAACTAGAACTTACTTTTGATAACGGGCGTTTGGACTCCTAGACTCTGTCCTTCAGTGTTTGTCATGTCATGTGGTTCCACAAGGTTCAAGTCGGTTATGTTTATTGGAAAATAGTAATTTACAAGCTTACATGTTAAAGTGCATCTGATTTCTCATTTATGACATTAATGCAACTCTGTAGTTACTCTGACCTGTGCAGTTAGGAGTTCACTGCGTTCAACAATACGAACATGATGAGTTTAGAGTTTAGACACAGTTCCTCTAAACACAGTGTAGAGTAACTGTGTTCTAACGTAGGCACATTCAGCATTTCCTCACTTTAGTGCTATAAATGGCCTTGTCTGTGCGAGCTTGTGAATTCATGTGCTGTACCTGTATATTATATACAGGAGATGTCACCCAAACTGTCACTGTTATGAGTAAAGGATCCAGCTGAAGCATATGGAAAGCGGGCATAAACCCTGGATTTAAAAGGGACTGCAGAATTCATTATGTCAGAATGACCTGGGGCTTTAATAGGTGTACAGCTTGTAAATAGCTTTTTACAACAGTGTAATGCACTTTTACACTGTGCATGAATGCTGAGGTCTGTCTTGGTGAAAGTGAGCAGAAGGCAGAGAGTTGGGACTGGAAGTGTTTGCAAAAGTAAAGATAAGAAGAGCTTTCTTCTGCTTTGCTTTTGAGCATGTGTGTTAGTTATTTGTAGGACTGATACATCTTGTGAAATGATTTAGAGAATTTGTGAGGTTTGGGCTGTATTTTTTTTTTAATCTACTTTTTCATTAAAGGATATTTGTATTTTAACTTGCATTTCTATTTTTTCTGCTTCTTGCCTTTTAATGTATGTTAAATTCCTTTCTCTTTAAGATCATGATTCCTTTCACTGTATGGATTGATTTATAACCCTAGTTATAATTTAAACAAGCCTTTTTTTTTTTCTGGGAACAAGTATATTCTGCGCTGAGAAAGCCATGTTTGGTTCAGGGCTCTGTCTATTCAAGAACTTAGGTTTCTATTATGTATACAATGTATGGAATTCATCTCCTTTGGAGGGCTTTCTGACAAAAACAGGTTCTGCTGGTGTTTGCTTCTGTTGGGCTCCATCTTGGAGCAAATGAATGGATTCTGTTGTTACTGATACTCTTTGATATAATTCAGCCTGTTTAAATAAACTTAATTCAGTGAAATACAGTTGAATTATTGAGTAATTGAACTGCAGTGGCTCGGATAGCAGTATGTACGTTAAACAGAAAGTTCATAGAAGAAGCTTAAATGGGAGGACTAGAACAATTTCATAATGCTAGTTTGTTGTCAGTTTTTTTAGTTGTTGATTGTGAAAGTTAGAATGACTGTTCTTTGTATTGGACACATAGGCAGCCTTGTTGTGTTAGATACTGTGTAGGCGTAGTCAACATATGGCCTCTGGCAGGCAGAGCTTAAATTCAGATTTATAATAAGAATTCCAGTATTCTCCGAATATCTAGATCAAAAGCTTACAGATGAAATAGAGTTAAAATGATGATTTAATGGGTAGATAGCTGAACAAAATGAACTGTGCTACTTTGCTTAGCTTTCATTAAATAGCTTTTTGAGACTAAGGGTTTGACTTCATATGTAGTATGAATCACTGCTGTAAAACAGAACTTCTCTTTTTGTGTACACGGACTGCTAGTGATAGACAAGCCAGTTCAAAGTGGAGTTGTCCACTGCAAAGCCAGTCTTTTTGTTAAGAGGGAAATGAACTGTACCCAGTGCTTCTGCTGCTGATTGTTGTATTGCTGTTACTTCTGTCACTTGTGTTCAGCCATCGGGAATGAGAATTTGTAAGCTGTGTCTCTGAAGCATGATTGAGTAAATTAAAAGGACGCACACGCTTCTATTTGTTGTTCGGGTGTACATTTGCATTCTAGTTGTATTTTGCAAAAAAATAATCTGGAATCAAGTTTCTTGTAGGGATTTGGGATGGTGAGTAGAAAAATAGAAGGGAATCGGAACAAATTAATATGAAAAAACATACAAAGGAATTTGTTTTAAGTTCTAGTACTGTGCAACAAAAGTAGGTCCAAGTTATGTTTTATATGAATAACTGAGAAATCATTTTCAAAGAACTATAAAATAAAAATTGCCTTTCAAAGTGCCTTTTTATGAGTATATACTGAAAACTTAATTTGATTGGATAAATGTAGTTTTGAGTATCCTAACAAGCTGTTTAAAGAATTGCTTAATAATAACCTAAAGCTGTATTCAATCAGTTGCTTTAAAAATCCCTTTGGTCATTTTTTTTATCTGCTGAAAAATCACAGTGTTTTTTTGTGTTTACTGTGATTTGTCTCAAAACACTTTCTGAAGACCATGGTAACACATTTTTTGGTCTTTTTGGTACTGATTCTTTTGTGTGTTAGTGATTCTAGTTACAACCTGAGGAACTGAATGTAGGAACTGTGTATTTATTATTACCGTTTAGATTATTCAACTCTGCACTGGGTGCTGATAGTCCATTTCCCCCTTGCTGTCCCAAGATTCACCTCTGCTGTGACCTTCCATCACTCATATTGCTGCGCTAACAAATCCTATTCAGCACTGCAGTGGAAATTTCGCTCTGCACTGCAGCGAAACCACATTGAACTGGCCAAGCATGTACTCCATTCATTTCTGGTTTTACTTTGAGTTAATAGGGACTGAGACAAAAAATACATGCAACAAAAAGCAGAAATAATGGATTGTTTTGCACCAAAAGCGGAGTGTGGGCTACCAATTACAATAATAGGCAGTCAAAGAGTCAGCACAGGGTATAAAGCAAAGCAATCTGTCTAGCTCCAAGGAGTGACCCAGGAACAATCGGAGGTTTTGCTGCTTCAGTTGGAGTCATTTCTATGCAAAACAATGTTCTCTCTCTTGGTCCGGAGTGACTCATTTACACCATTGCCACAAATAATTTTTGCCACTGTGGGTTATTTTTTTCTCTCTTCACACAAACAGAATGCATAAATAGGTGCATTTCTGACTGTTGAAGCAGCCAGTTCTGAGATAGTACCATATGCCGCTGTAGGATGTCATCATATTCTGAAAGCTCCTATGACTGAAAAGGATAGTATTTCTGATTCTTTAGCTCATGTAGCATACTGTTAACAACAAATCCCTCATGTTGATAATGGATGCGTAGAAAGGAGGGTGAGGTGATTTTCAATTAGAGATTTAAGCTTCTTTCACCAATTGCTATATTGATAACTGCAAGAGTAAACGCATGACTTATGCTCTCATTAGAAACTTTTATGTATTTTAAAATACTGTTTGCTACTGACCTAAACAGATGAGAGAAATTCTTGCCAAAAACCAGCCCCTGTGTAGAGCTGATCACATGACTTTTCATTACTGGCCTGGTTTTACTGCCGACTAGATCATTGCTTGGCAATCTGCAGCAGATAGATGTATGTTAGTGATGTGCTGAAAGAGCAACCTTGTTTGTATGTAAATGTTTGCTTAAACCCCTTGAAACTGAAATTCCACTGGATTATCAAAGAGAGGTTGGATAGCTAGATCACCAAATTTACTGTAATTATTACCTAATGCAATTACTGCCTTTTTTTTTTTCTTTTTAAAAGGGTCTGCAGCCTCCAGATACAGTGCCAGTGTTTAGCTACTGTATCAATTAATGAGTTAGGAGGAGGGGTAGTAATGATCAGTTATTTTTCTTCTGCAATTCTTGATTACCATAGAATTATTTCATATAAGTATGTTAAAAAATACGTCACTGTTGTTTTGAATTTGTTTGGTGGATGTTGATTTTAATATGCTGTGTTTCTGTTGTATTTTCTACAAAAGGAACTTTAGAAAAAAACTTTAAAACTGTTTTAAACCAGAAATAACAATACCCAATGGTCTTCTCCAGAACTAATATCTCCAAGACAGCTGTGCTGTGACAGACTTTCAAGCATCTGTTTAAAAAACTATGCTTGGCTTATGTAGTAGGGTTGAAATTAAATTTTCCCTTCCCTTCCCTTTTTAACCTTATCACCTAGAAAACCTTTTGATTCTGGTTTGGGAAAAAAAATCATTGCAAGACATGTTACATTGCGAAATCTTCTCTTAGCTATTAAAGGCTATTGAAGGAATAGCTGATGGCATAATCCTCCCAGTGGTAAATTAAATAATAATAACAAAGTTCTACCTAGGTGGAGCTTATACTTGTAATGAAGTTTTCATTTCTCTGTAAGTAGATAAAGTTAATTACTGTGGATGAGATATATACATACATATATTTAGTATTCCATTTGTATATTATGTTTCTTAGCTTTCTAATTTAATGCATCTGCAGGTGGATGAAAGTCAGACTGGAGAACCAGGGTGGCTTGGTGGAGAATTGAAGGGAAAAACTGGATGGTTCCCGGCAAACTACGCAGAAAAAATACCTGAAAGTGAAGTTCCAGCATCTATAAAACCAGTTGAGGCAGCTCCTGCACCTAAAGTTTCTGTGCATGAAACAACCACATCACTAGGAACTGCTGCATCTACAGAGTGCACGACAACTGCCAACAACTGGGCAGACTTCAGTTCAACGTATGTTTGGGTAGTGATTATCGCCTCAAGTGTGTTGGAGTACTTTTTCATTGAGTAGATAATGATAGGAAGTTAACACAAAGTACACAGATTGCAAAAGAAAAAGATTTTGTTTGAAGTAAAATATTTTTCTGTAGTAAATAGTTACAATGGCAGCCTTGTAAAACTGGAATCATTCTCCTGTCATATCTAGGCAGATAATACACACTTCCATGCTTTTCATAAAAATTAGTAATGCTGTCCCTGACATGAAAAGAGTTTTGCTGGTTGTGGCCTTTTGGCACTATTATAGTCCAGATGTACAACTGATTACTCAACTAAGAGCACATGAAGCAGCAAAGAAAACAGGCAGAGAAAATTGAAGTTGGATTATTTTGTTATGCTCCTTGAATTCACTGCATTTTGATCATCTAAGTGGGTACTTTGAGGCAGAGATATGGATCATGAGATTTTTTGGACATTTTAAAGGATAAGAGATAGCATAAAAAGAATAAGAGGTAGTGTAGAAAAACTCATAGGCAATAATTTTAAGCAAAAGAAAAAAGGTAAAGATTTGAAGTAGCAATATGAGGTGTAACACAGAGGCATGTGAGAGGTCAGTGACTGTGTAATACAGACTGCAGTACTTAACATTTTAATTGTACTGGGGCACACCTAAACAATGAAACTAAATTACAGAAACGGTTGGCCATAAATGAGCAGTGATGAGCAATTAACTATTCTTAGAGACTGCCTTCTTTGCATAACTTTCACCGCAGAGTTAAGCTGCTAATAACTCATGGAATATTGAATTACAAGAAGTAGACTGAGAATGTAGAATTTTTATTTCTTTGCACATGAGCATTTTTACTCCCCTGTGAACAGTAGGAATAATGTAATTAACTTATTTTCAGATGGCCAGCAAACACTAATGAGAAACCAGAGACAGACAACTGGGATGCCTGGGCAGCTCAGCCATCTTTGACTGTTCCCAGTGCAGGACAGCTGAGGCAGAGATCAGCCTTCACCCCTGCCACTGTTACAGGATCGTCTCCCTCTCCTGTATTGGGTCAGGTGAGCAGCTGTGTTCACTGGAACAGTTCTAAGCCAGCATGAACTTCTGGATAGCTAAGAGAGTACACTTACAATTGAAACCCTTTCCTGAGATGTGTGAACTGTGACAGTTTGGAGTGATAAAGCATTAGTATCCAACAAAGTCAGTGGCAGAATCTAACACAAACAAGCTGCTGTTCTGCTGTTCATTGCTGGCTTTTTTAAACTACAGTGGCCCAGTCTTCTTAAAGTTTTCGCTGGGTGCTATTTTTGGATCACTTCCTTTGGGCTTTATTAAATCACATGACAACAGTCTTCGCTCCAGACTGGATTATATGGTTAAATGGTGTAGATGAGACTAAGCTTCACATTAGATGAATTCAGTCCATCTGTAAGAGACTGCACTTTCCTCAACTGGACATGTTCTTTTAAGATAATGTGTAGTTCTGATAAATGCAAAATACCTTAGTGTCTTTGAGCAAAACTAAAAGGTAAAAGGTAGGAATATACAATCTATTACTAGCAGCAAAGCATAATTTTCCATAAAGTTTGTTTTAAACCCTTTCAAAATAACTTTGTCAAAGTTTATTGTATCTATATCTTAATTGTACAACTTGCAAAGAAGCAGACTCCCAAATAGTCTTGCATTGTAGTGATTACACGTTAACAGATAGAAATGTAGGAGGGCTGTGGGCGTATTACTTTGTAATTTTGAGTGACATATTTTGCTTTATACAGATGAGGAGAAGTCACGGTATTTTGTGGCTATATAGATAGTATAAGAATGTAACTCCTTAAGGAGCTTTCTTTATGAAAAGTTTTGCAAGACTGAATTCTCTCTTTTTTTCTCTAAATTGCATTAGGGTGAAAAAGTGGAGGGACTTCAAGCACAGGCTCTGTATCCTTGGAGAGCAAAAAAAGACAACCACCTAAATTTCAACAAAAATGATGTCATCACAGTTTTAGAGCAGCAAGATATGTGGTGGTTTGGAGAAGTTCAAGGACAAAAGGGGTGGTTTCCTAAGTCATATGTGAAGCTTATTTCAGGCCCCATTAGGAAGTCAACAAGGTATTGTATATGCTTATACCATACTTTACTTCCATACTATATTGGTTAAATAAATATGAAGAGTTGCTCGCTTGAGTTTTAAAGTTTAAAATCAACTCTGTATAAATATTTTTATGTGACTCTTCTCTGTTAGGTTTTTACTCCCATCTCTGAAAATTCAGGTGAGGAATATGTAAGCTGACCTCAGTTCTCCTTGCACCATGCACCACCTCCAGTAGACCTAAAGCTTGACCAAAAGTCTTAATTATATGTGGCTTGCAACTAAGAAATTACTATTTTGACATTATGAATTATAGCTATATAAGTTTCAGCTGATCTTTTCCCAGAATACAGTGGGAATCAACTGTAGATTACAGTGTATCAACGCTTAATCACTTATCATTATTCTTGGAGGATAAAACAATCAGAATCTAGTTCTGTGAAAGGTGAAGTCAACACTGACATCACTAATACTAATTAGAATGTTTTTAGGTTTTTTTCTCTTCTGAGGGAGAAGAAGGGGCAGCAAATTGTGTATTTCATGCAATTACTTAATTATAACTACGGCTAGCCATTGTGCTTGAAAGATATAATTTGTAAGTTTACTGTCTATTAGAAAATTTAGGGAATTGCTTAGGGATACATTTGCATATTTTATTTTTAACATACGTTAAGCATCTTCTGAAGAGATTTAATTTCTTAAATAACTGTTATTCTCTTGTAAAGCATGGATTCTGGTTCTTCAGAAAGTCCTGCTAGTCTGAAAAGAGTAGCATCACCAGCAGCTAAAGCAACTATGTCAGGTGAAGGTAAGCATTCCAAACTGGATGGCATTAACACAATTTTACTATGTGATTAAATGTAAGCTGTCTGTGTATTACCAAAAATGAGCCCAGAATCAACAAAACAGGCTTGTTTTAAGGTCAGGCCTGTAAAAATTTGTATATGTTGTGTTTGTAGAAAAATTATTGAACATTTTTTCTACAGTTTATAGTGTTCCATACATAAATATTTTGGTATCATCTCAGTTCCCTGTGGAGCTGTTTAGAATGGGTTTTTGCAGAGGGCCAAGAAAACACTTCCATGTTGTGTTTATTTGTAATTCATAGGTAATTCATGATGCCAGGAATTATTAATGAATATCTCAATTTCACTCAATACTCATTTCCATTGTTCCATTAAAGCTCTCTGTAACTGACTGTAGACTGTAGTTTCTTTATTTGAAAGTTGTGGTCCATATGGTCAAAGCTACCCCTCATTTTTAAGGATGGAGCATATGGGGCACAGACAGATAATTGTCAGGTCTCTGGAGGGTTTTAAAAGACTTATATTCTTGGTTGTTACCACTCTTCAACTGGAGGTTAATGTCTCCATATGAGCTGTGCTAACAGACTGTGGGTACTCTAATCCACTTCAGTGCGGTGTCTGTTAGGTTAACTTAAATCACACTCAGAGTAAATTAATGGATCTAAATTTAGTTTACGAATTAACATCTACATAATCTCTTCAGAATGCCTTGCATTTTTCAGCTACAATTCTACATATGATTTCAAGAGGAAGAGTCTTTGGTTATTGATGTATTTGATACGCTACTGACATGAGCACTACAGAAATTAAAAGAAGAGAATGTTAAAGATCTATCCAAAATGGAAAGAGGGATGATCAGTTATTTCAAAACATAACTAGTCTTGCTCAGATGTATTTCATTAAACACAATTTGGAAATGCTAAGTCTTTTTTTTGTAATAGGGGATAGGGGATTGTAGGATATCTCGGGTTATCTGTTAGTATTAAAAGGGACACGATTTATATAAAAACATTTCAAAAAAGCTTTATTTTTAAGAAATAATAGACGATGCTAAATCCATATTTTATTAGATCTAGAGAATGGAAGAGAATATACATGTATATGGCATACATTGTGAATTTTAGTGCGTCTGTGTACCTTTATACAAAAAGATGTCTTCTTCAACTGCAATTGTTAGGTAAACCATCTCTTAAGGTTTCATTAAGAAAATTTATTGTGGTTTGAGTTCTTGCTGAAGTCAAGATGAGGATTTTGGTCAGATGTAGTGTTCAAGTAAATGGAACAATTGCCAGTTGCAATGGAATACCTGAACATTTCTGTCAAGTATGCATGATAGTCTTCCTGAAGTACTATGACCTGTTCTTAATTCCAGAGCTGTCCATAGAAACATAGGATATAATCTTCAGTAATCTATTTTATGTCCACATAAAATTTGTTGATGCTCAGTTAAATAAGAATGTATCAAGTTGTGTCTAAAATGTTAATTAATTGTTCAAAATTCTTTGTAATCCTTTATGTGAAGTTTCTTTTTCATGTAGTTCTGTGATACAGTTATGCACTGCATTACTTAACATTGGTCTATTGTTTTTGCACTTGAATACTAAGTAGGTAACTGTGTTTTAACAAAACAAAACATTCAGGCTTTGTCTTGACATTTCCCAGCCATCTGTCTCATAAATGCAATGAGATGCGTGCTCTCTATGCAAACCTTCAAGTAATGAATGAATTCATTGTACATGAGAACCAAACAGTGTATGTAAGATGAAGGCTCTATCTACAGACGTTTGGATACTGAGATTTTTTTTCTCGAATCTGAAAATGCTAGTCAACAGCACAAATCAGAAACCACTGGGAAATATGTTCAGAATAGTTTCTGATATAAAGTAATAATGTATGTACATTTTAATTATACTAGCAAGCCATTTTACCCGAGAGATTCCCCTGAGACGGGCTTTTGATAGATTGTATTTAGTTCTGCTGTATATTTCATTTTGTACATTCAATATTGAAGCTTTATGAATAAAGTAATTAATCATTTATCTTCTATCTAGCCTCTAGTTAGATCATATTCTATTTGGCTTTGCAAATGATAATCAAGCAGTTTATCAAGTGTTTCCCAATGTTGTGTATCTATTTCCTTCTTGCAGAATATGTCGCTATGTATACTTATGAGAGTTCTGAACAAGGAGACCTAACCTTTCAGCAAGGTGATATGATTCTTGTGACAAAGAAAGATGGCGACTGGTGGACAGGAACACTGGGTGATAAAACAGGAGTTTTCCCGTCAAATTATGTGAGACTCAAAGATTCTGAGGTAGAGACGTTAAATTGTCTTGACAATTTGTTGACCTGGGGGTGTTATGTTTTCTTTGGTGTTGCATTGATATTTGCAAGTCAGTGGTTCACAAGGGAAGAAAGTTTGTACTGAATGTGAATTTGGGAAAGGAAATAATAGTTACATTTCACAACATAATTTCTTAAGTTACATTCTGAACCATTTATGGCAATAACTCTTAGATATGTTAATAGTTAACTTAGCAGTTTCGTGGAGACAAAAAAAGCAGCTATGATTACTTTTTTTTCCAGGTAAGTTCTTAATGGCTGAGTTGTCTTCTTCTGTCATTTTCTTTAAAAAAGAAATTAAGGGAAATATTTCAGTTTACTATCTTTTTTTTCTTTTCCTGTTTCAGTGTTCTTGCCATTCAGGGAAACAAATTTGGCAATAAAAATTAGCTAACTACTATATTTATTGATTGAATAATAGAGGTCCTGTCTCATCTGATTTTATCCTGGAATAATCTGGTAGAGCGTGTCTGTGTTAAACTTTTTTTTAGACATTCTTGAGAAGGATGTGTTCTCATTTATGTTCCTTGTCTACCGGAGAGGATAATTCTCACATACCATTAGGAATTAGCTTATTGTCACCTGTATATAGTACTGATCTCTTGATGGGAAGGACTTTTTGTTTGTGCCTCTGAGAGTTATAGTGTTTTTTAAGTAAATAAATAAAAATTTATTTAGGTGTCCTGGTGGACAACAGATTGATCATGAGCCAGTAGCACTGTGCCCTTGTGGCTCACAAGATCAGTGGTATACTGGAGTTCATTAAAAAGAGCATGGCCAGCAGGTTGAGGGAGGTGATCTTCCACATCTCCTCTGCCCTGGCAAGGCCACTTCTGGAGTATTGTGTCCCATTCTCTGCACCTCAGTTCAAGAAGTTCAATCTTCATTTTAGAATGGAAATGTTGCGCTTTATGTTTAGCATGCAGTTTTGGATATGCCTGTGCTCTTTCCTCACATTTCAGTTGCATCAAATCTGGAGTTATGGAACAGCCCAGGTCAGAAGAGACCTTGAAAGATCATCAGGTCACACCTTAAATCTGTCTAGTGACTATAGAGCAGCAAAAGAGTTGGATAAAGTCCCCAACTAGATTAGGAGTGCTTAACAGTTCAGTTACTGGAAGCATTGTAGCACCATGGATCTCACCATAGCAAGCTAACTTGTCTTTCTGTCAGAGAGAGAACATTTTTTACAGTAGCAAGTTGCGACGTCACCTCGTTAAGACAGGGTAGACGTTTGTCCAGAAGTCTGAGCTCAGTGGCAGTCCAGACATGCCTTTGGACTCCAAGCTCCGAGCGCTGTGTCCCCCAGTCTAGCAGCTTGGTATACCTCTTGGCACTGCAACATCCCTTCAACTGTGGCAGCAGAGGTCTTTGTGGGTCTGTATCAGGGAAGGTACTGGTTAAGGAAATCACAACTTTTTGCAGTTCAGGATATGCTTTACAGTTCACCCCTGCCAGTAGTTCTTGACATATATCACAAAGATGGTGGTTGCCCCGTGGTTAGAAATATGGGTACAGGTAATTT
This sequence comes from Bambusicola thoracicus, assembly GCA_002909625.1. NCBI lineage: Eukaryota > Metazoa > Chordata > Aves > Galliformes > Phasianidae > Bambusicola > Bambusicola thoracicus. The sequence continues at coordinate 10,438 of PPHD01000177.1, read as the reverse complement.
ATTCCCTGGCTGTGAAAGAACATATGATCATGAAACTGAGTCCAAAGTCTTTTTACAACTTACTGCTTGTAAGTTCATATCATAGTCGTTGAGTGGGAACTTGCAGTGTCAGCTTCCTGAAGCCCTGTGAGGCCTAATTCATAGATGGGTAGTAACAGCTGCTGATTAGTTCCTTAACACTAACAGGAACATAACTGAGGTTAAGTTTACTTTGAATGGTTTTGAAGGACCTGGTTTTATTTTCCCGTGAGACATTTCTAACACACTTTAGTCTCAAAATCTGAGAATTTATATTAAGATATGTTAAGCTGCCTTTTGTGTGTCTTCAAGTATTGGGCGTACCAAATGCTTGTCCTGTCTGATGGGGAACAGGCACACATATTGGCAGATCTTTGTAAAGAACTCAGAAACGGACACTGAATACTGGGAGCTGTGTTTATTAGAGAACTCAGTTTCATGTTTGTCTGATCTCAGCTTGTCTGGACCTGAAACCACAAAGTGCAGTTTATTAAAAAGTGGTCGAACTGCTCTTTTTGCTGGTGAAAACCACACCTTCAGATAAAATCTTGATGAGAAAAAAGAGGAAAGAGCACAGCGCTCATGGAGATTTATATTCAGGATGGTTATTTTCCTGGAGTGAATCACATGCCCCCCAGGAGATAGTAGTTGTTCCAAGTGGATAATTGCCATTACACGTACAAGGTTTTGCTATTCAGCTTGGTCACAGAGCCAATTTTTGCAAAGGATTTCACAATAGTGGCTGTCTTAACTTTGAGATGTGCTGCTGTGCTTGGACAGCTGCTGGCTGATCATGAAGAATTTTGCTAAAAAAGCAAATTAGTTTACTGTGTTCTGGTCTGTTGACTTAGGCCTGAAAAACAAGGCATGCTGATCATTCAGTAGTTCTACTCATTTACCTCAAGCAACCGTACTAAGGAATTTTCTCTCCCTTAAAGTTTGAACATATTAACAAAGTGAAAGTCTTTATGTTCTTCAAGTAAGCAACTTGAAGGTCTGTTTTTAGAGTTTTCATTAAATTGAGGTAGGTATGTACGGGACTATAACAGACTTTTATTTTACCCTGCCTTTCCTTGCGACTGGTGTGATAATTACCTCTGCTTTAGAATATGGAATTGATGTGGTGGATTTGGAAAACCAAAAGTGTAGATCCTTCAACTTATGAGACTTTGTATAAGTGTTCTGAAAAACATATAGCAGTCAAAGCCTATTCAGTCTGGATTCTTAGGGCATTACTGTACAATACAATCGGTAATTCTACTGCCTTGTTTTATTACGTTATCTGAGCAAGTTCCTCTTAACTGTTTCAACAGATATTAGCATTTGGCACAAAATGTCTTCAAATGAAGGTAGTATCTTAGGTGTACAAAAAGGAGATAAAATTATTTCTTCTCCACTGTTTTTTTTTTTTTTCTTGACAAAAGGATACAAAATATTTCTCCAGGGGGGACCAGAAGTTGGGTCTATCTTTAAGTGCATTGTTTATTAATTTGGGTAATTTTTGAAACAGGGTTTTCTGTTTATTTCTTCGTTTTAACAAGGATTCAGAGGATCTTCAAACAGAACTCAGGCTCAGTTTAGTTAAGGTGATTTTGAAACCCCCTTCTCAAGATAGTCTCTGTTTACCAGTGAACTGCAAATATACAGCGTCACATCCTGCTTTATCTGTCCCTACATGCCTAGTTTGACAACCTGGATGCTGGTTAATTGATGTTTTGAAAAAAATTGTTATTTGGAAGTCCAAATACTTGTTCTTTGTTAATAGGGTGAAGTGGTATTTCTCTGCTGGAAACACCTGAACAGTATCAATTTCTGATATTACTGTATTAGTGACAGCCCTCTCATTTGATTCCAGACCTTTTAATCTTTCTTCCTCGTGACTGCAGATGGACCCACCATCACTTTGCATGGAACATCTTGTTCCCAGACCTAACTTTAGTCTTTGTATCTAATCACTGTATGATGCTTTCATATTTCACTTTTTAAAGTTAATATAGGTCACAGTGGTCATAGAGAAAAAGGGAGGGCGGGAGAGAAAGAGAACCGAGGAAAGGAAGGAAAACTTGCTGGCTTTCCAGAAAGTAACTGTAATCAGTCTTTTACAAGAAAGTAGCACTGAGACCAAATGTTGTTTAACTTAAGGCATCCATTTAGTAGCTTTTCTGGAAAATGCCCAGAACACTGAAGTTATAGAGCAGCCACATACTCTTCAAGACAGGTATTTTTCCTAATAATCTATTTTAGCGGAGTATTCAAAACTAATAAACATTTTTAAAGAGGCACTGTCCTCTCAGTCATTCAACTAGATTTTTCATTATCACTTCTATTAGTTTCATTATTAAAAATCCCCAGCTTTTAAAAATATCAGGTTAATAAGGAGAATATTGAGGATGAAATCACTCTTTTCCTTAGAGGAACTGGTATTCTGAAAACCCTCCAGTCATTTATGTCGGCTCCAAATATGTGAGGAAGATGCTGAAGGAGAAATTGAGAAGAGGCATTATGAGCATCACTTGAAAGCAATAGGATATTATTTATGTTCAGTATTTCTGGCCAAAAGACAGTTTAGATTTGCTATGTTGCTGTAATCTGTATCAGACATTTGTATTGTAATAGCTAAGACTGGCCATGTAATGGGAAGAAATTGAGATAATTATTTAGGGCATAGGGGGATTCTGTCCTACAAGGAGTATCTACTAAAAAGTTTGACAAAATGGCTGAGGAAGGGGATGTGCATGGGTAGAGTTGAGACCACGCCTGGATTTGAATATTCTAATTGCATTTTTATGACTAGTCCTGAAAGTGCATTTAAAAAAAATTAAGTAAAGATGACTTTTTCCAAGTGACTGGTGTTCTTAAGGGAAGATTACTTTCTGAACAGGAGAACTGTGAGTTTGTAAATTAAGAAGGCTTTTTATGCTAGATTTGTTTTTTTCAGAATAGCTCTTTTCGTAAACATAACTGAACAGAACTACTTCCATGACTTGCTAGCTTCTTCATGGGTATTCACAAAGGCTCTTCTTGCAGATCTCTTGGCTTGGGTGACAGGATGTTCATACCTCATCTGTATCCATCTACGTTCAGGGGAAATAGCTGTCTTTGTCAAGACAGATAGCACCTCACTATTGAGTGTCCTATGCTCTCATCCGGGCATAAAAAATGACGGTGGAGCTTTTACTAATGTAACACATATCATCCAAAAAGTTCATATAGCTCATCTTAGGGATGCAGTGAAGGATTTCTACATTAACTAATTTGCCATGTAAGAAAATATGGAGCCATAGTATGTACAGTATTTAAATAATTATGTCTGATTATCTCTTTAGGCATATTTGCAATCCAAATATTTGAGAGTTGAAAAATACTACTGTCATATTAGCTTAACTTGGCAACATTAACATTTTGTAGATATGCAGGTTAGCAATGAAAATGCTATGTAATTTGGAATTACATTGCTATTTACAGTCACTGAAAGGCAGAAGAGTTAGGAAAGATGCCTGCACCTCTATATAGTTATCCACTTATGTACATCATGTTTTTTATTTCTATATATTAATTGCCATCTCAAATAGTAATTCCTGCAAGAACCGACTTCCTTTGAGTTTTTTACTCTCATCTTTATTTGGTGTGTTAAAGTGAAGTACAGTAAATCATTTTAATATACTGAAGATATAATTATGACTGCTAAACTTACATTTCACTCTCTATTTCAAGGCTTCTGGAGCAGCTGGAAAAACAGGAAGCTTAGGGAAGAAACCTGGTAAGTCATATATAGTTGACAGCACCTCATATTAAGTACTGTGAATATATAGTCACTGAAAAAATTTCAGTGGGAACAAAATCTTTTCCATAATACTAAATCATTTTGCTCTTCGTCATTTATATGTTATGACATGCACTGTTACACTTTAGTATTTACAGTAATGAATACTGTTTATATTAAAATAACGTATAACCTATTCATCACTGTATTGAAGTAGCACATGTAGCTAGGGAATAAAAATCTCCTTGCTCAAAAACAAGTGTAAACTGAACCAAACAGAACGTTAGAAGCCCACAAAATGCTCAAGTTTTCCCAGTGTCCCTGAAATGGAAGTATACATTCCACATTGTGGTTTCACAGCTTTGCCTCAGTCTGGTACACATTGACTCTGAGCTCTTGTGTCTGCTTCCTGTTTGAAAAAGAATATACCTTGTAACTGTGCCATGTAGCTTATTGCCTGTCAAGCCTGGTCATACTGCAGATGATCACATTGCAGGTTATTTTTTGTCTTGGAAGAAGTCCTCTGGTTCTTGGGGTAGGGGCCGGGGGAAGGGCTGTCCTTTTAAATAGCTGTTTTTCCAAAGATCATTTTAAAAGTGCATTGTCACTTGCAGGCGTTTGTAAAGATTCCAGAAGACATCTCTTTTTTCCTCCTCAGTGTATTTATTTGCTTCTGTACCAGAGATGATTTTGCATCAAGTTGAACTAAATTAGGGGATGTTCAATGCTTCTGTCCCTTTCTCTGAGGCTTATTTAGTTGCGTATTAGGTGGTTCAAGGATGTGGATTACCATGTCTTGCCTATTTCCATACACTCATACATGCTCATATTCATGTTTTATTTTGTTTTGTGGGGAGAAAGTTGCTTTTTGTCTGCCTGAACTAGTTCACTGTGCAAGTATGTAAGAGAAAAGAGGGAGAACACAGAATAAATTGCAGTAGCCCCAGCTTAATTTGTCTTATTTTACCTCTGCTCTTTGAAAACCTTACTGATCCATCTATGGAAAGAAGGGTTGGGAAATAGACCACTTCCACCCTTTTAAACTTTGCTTTGAATAGCCAAACACAGCTGTGTTAATAGATTAAAAGTTTGAGAGAGGCAGAAAAGAACTCTGGAAAACCTGTAAAAGTGAGACCTGGTAGGAATAGTGACAAGATACTGATAAGTCTGGCTACTGTTTCTTTGCATGAGAAAATGAAGCATGACAGAACTTGAGTACCAATATTATAATCACTAATCTTCTAAATCTGAACATTCAGCAAAGCAGAGACGGGTTTGTGTTGACAAAAGGTGTATTTCAAACCTTTTGGAATTTAAGACAACAGTTTAAACACATGGCTTTCATGGTGGTCATTATTCTTCTCTATTTCAGATATTTTTTGTATCCAACTCATACAGCTGTTGCACCTCTGTTTTCTTATTTCTGTACTGCTGTGAACTTTTTAAGGAGGAACTTCTAATCTGTTTTGTAATTATAGTTTGTATTCAAGAAATGATGTAAATACATTACAGTTTAATGGAAAAAATTTCAAAATGGATATACTGTGCCAGTAATGACAGCAGAGTCAATCTTGAATAGAAAGTGTTGATTTTTTTTTTTTTTTTTTTCAGATTAACTTTTTTTTTCTTCCTGCTTTAACAGAAATTGCCCAAGTTATCGCCTCTTACACAGCAACGGGTCCAGAACAACTCACCCTTGCTCCTGGTCAGTTGATTCTTATCAGAAAGAAGAACCCAGGTGGCTGGTGGGAAGGAGAGCTGCAAGTGAGTTACTGTTTTTTGAAATAAAATTGCATGTAACAGAATCTGTGATTTTTGTAATAGTTCAAAATGATAAATGTGTCAGTGCTAAATACATTATTTTGAAAATGTTCTGCAATTAATCTTTTACAAGTGAAATGCCTGTGAGGCAGGTATACTCATCTCACGAATCAGACCCAGCCTGCAATCTCCTCTCCTGTTAATTTCCTGGAGGCCAGGTGTTTGAGCTAGTTCAAACTTCAGTATTTTTTTTCTTCATTACTACTTCCATTTTTTTGCTTTTCCTGGTGGTATTTTTCATTTCTTTGTGGATAAATCATTTTCCAAGATCGCTTTGGTTTTGATTCAAACTCATCTTTATATTGCCCACTTGAAACTTGAGACTCAAGATGTATTTGAAGACACAAAATAAGCTTCACTTGGCAAGAGCTGTCACAATTACCACTTAACAGCTAATAAGCAGAGTGTGCTGTGTGGTGGGTTTTTTTTAGTTGATGTTTGTTTTTTAAGTTTAACTTTTTTTTATTGTGTAAATTCTTATCTGTAGTTTTGGATACCACACTATCTTACAGTTAGTTTTACAAGCATTTTTTTCATTCGATGTTCTGTTCCTGTTCTTTTCATTCTCCTGCTTGCATACTAATTTTAGTCCTTGTCTCCTCTATTACGTGAGCCCAAAAGCTAATGGAACACCATGGTGAAATGGGTTGAAGAACTGATAAAAAAATAAAAGCAGCAACAACAAAAAACTGTTGTAAAATGACTACTAGATTTGGAAAAGGACATTGACATTAACTTCTTAATGCATTTAATTTTTAAGTGGCAGATTTTTTTTAGAAGTATATATTACTGTTAAATTTCTACCTGACATGTATTTTGATCATACGTGTCTTAGTTGAAGGTAAAATAAAGTAGGGTAAATGTGTTAAGCATTACAATGCTAGATTTAATGTAGAATATCTTAAAATGAATAGTCTAGAAACACTGTAGATCAAAAGCTTTCATTTTCAGTAAACAGAGGGAAGAAAATAGTGAAAGAATAATTTTTGTTTGGTGACTTTTTGGGCTAAAATTAATATCTATTTTGTTCTATAGGCAATATTCTTTGTTTGCAAAATTCCTACCTTGATCTATCTAAAAAGGAAAAAAAAAGTAGTTAAAATAATTCTTAATATAGATTTAACCATTTAGAAGCTGAGACTTGAATTAAGGTTTTATAATAACCTTTCCTAGCTGAGAAAAATTAAGTATATTTCTTCTGATTTAATTTGCAATGCGCAATGTAGTTGATGAAATAACAGGATGCAGATTCTGTCAAACTGCTATTCTGCTTTGGTAATACAAGCTTTAACACACTTGATCAGGCCTGCGTTTTTCTGTCCCAACATCCTGTATCTGACAGCAACTGATGGCTGCTGTGTTACAAACCTTACAGCCCCACTCTCTAGATTATGTGTATGGTCATCTGTTTCTATTTGTGAACACACATTCTAGTATGTATGTGCACCACATTTGGTACTAATGCTCTCTGACAGCATGAGAACATCTAATATGCTTTCCAAAACCTTAACATCTGTTAATTAGGATCATTTGGATAGTTTGGTTGGATTCCGGCTTTGGGATTTCATGTTTGAATCCAAACTTAATGAACTTTTTCTGGTCATAATGTTTTGCTGTGTTTCTAGCACTAGTGGTGTATGTTTGCACTCCTCCATCTATTGTTTGAGCAGGAGAGGCTAACACAAAGTTTAGAAACTGTTTCTTGAAAGAAAAGTGGTAATTCAGATTCTTAATCTCTATTTAAACGATTACAATCTGGATATCAATTTAAAAACAATTATTGGCATAATTAAAAAGCATTTTAATGTCGCTATTCATTATTGTGATAGCTAGCCTGGCATTCTAGAGTTAAGGTTTTTAAAAAAAATCAAAAGAAATCTTTTAGAAGGAGCAGTATTGTAGTTTTATTTATAAAACACATAAAGTAGGAAGACTCAAGTGAAAACTCACTTTGATTCATAGAATCATAGAGTGGATTGCGTTGGAAGGGACCTCAAGGATCATCAAGCTCCAACCCTGGGCCACCAACCTCCACATTTAATATGAGACTTAAATTAGTAGTAAATAAGTATTTAGTTGTAGTAAAAGCTTGCTTCATAATGGGAAGTATCATAGCATTGAACTATCACCATGAAAATAGCTGACAGTTTCCTTATAAAATGAAATTTACTTGAAATAGTTGGTGTGACGGCAAGTAGTTAATGTATTGGCTGAATTGCCTAAGGTTCCATTGATACTCTTATTCCCCTTAAAAGAATTGTTTCTTTTTCCTTTATTTTTTTTTTAACCAGGCACGAGGCAAAAAACGACAAATAGGGTGGTTTCCTGCTAATTATGTAAAACTTTTGAGCCCTGGTACCAGTAAAACTACACCAACCGAGCTACCTAAATCAACAGCATTACCTTCAGGTAAGCAGTGCATTAATGAGTTGCTGTTGTAATGCATATAATTTACAGTAAGACTTCTAAAATGAATTACAAGCATCAAATATATGCCATAGTAATCATTTTGGTAAAACAATTTTTTTTTTTACTTTTTTAATTATTATTATTTTTACTTTTAAGCAAGGAGAGTAGACAGTTGGTTTCTATCATTATTGTGGTGATCCCTGAAGTGTATCTGTAGAGTGACATTACACCTTAAAGAGTAAAATATTCAAATTATAAGTCCTGTTTGTTTGCAGTAAATGTACTGAGGGAGTTTTTAAAGGTTCAGAATGGTCTGTGGGCTTATCAGTGGAGGCATTTGTCATTCGGGACTTTTTATTTTTCCTGAGATGAAGTGTGAGAAAACTACACAAGTATAGAGCTTTTTGTCCTTGATAGTTTATGAAAGGACACAGGAGGGATGGACCTTTGTACTTTTAAAATCTATTTGCTACAGCTCTAACATGGGTAGTATCAGCTCAGTCAATCTACTGCAAAATTTAAAGCCAGACAGAAGACTGAGAACAGAAAGTTCATTGCTTATGCTTGTTTCAGTCCTTCACCATTTTGGGTTTGCTAGTTTTGTAGTACCAGGTAAAGTTGATTCTTGACAATCAAAAATGTGTAGAATAGTTCATTTTCTTCCATAATACCCAAAGATTTGAGGCAGTTACCAATGCTTTTGTGCTCTGTGGTTAAATCAGTCTCTTAGCACTAAGACACTATCTCAGTGTGAAGGGATTTTTTGTTTGCTTGTTATTTCAAGTCTGACAATTTGGGATTTTGACACATGCTAATAAAACAGAATAAATTTTCTAGCACATTTCTCATTGCTTCTAGAACATGGAAATCTTAATGCTATTCATTCTAATCAAATTCAGCTTTGTTATAGATCCGTTATTTTGGAGAGTGAGAAGGAGAAATAGGGCCATCTTGCCTTTCTATTACGATAGGTGGTCTAACTTAGTGTGTGGTTAATTTAAGATGTTAAGAGGTTAACGTTTGAGAAGCACCTTTATGGAGGGAGTGTGTTAGTGAGAAGTCTTATTACAGCAAAAGACATGGAAAGCTTGAAGAAAACTGTCCACAACAATAGTGCTCAAGGTGGTGCACTGTGGAGAGTGTAACAGTGTGCCATGTCTGTCTGGGTTTTAAATGCAATGGATCCACCGGAAGCCTCCTTTTCTTTTGCCATTTTGTTTGTTTTGATGCAAAAGCTCTCTGTGTATCATACTGTGATGCAAACTGCATGGCTTTAAACAACCTTTTTAAAAATTGTTTTGCATGGACTCTTTTGTTTTATACTTTGGATGTTTTCTTTATTTCCAACTGCTTCATTCTTGTCCTCTTCAAAACTTGCGTCAAGAACGTCTCCTTCCTGGTTCTGAGAAATGAGAAGAGCTGTTAATGCTACTTGAACAAGCCAGGCACAAGGAGGTTCACAGTACAGGAGTAGTTAGAAACACATTTCAACCATTGTGCACGTTTAAAGGAAGAAAGGCAACATTATAGCTTGTACTGATGATGAGTGTGCTATGATAACCTGGATTCCTTCTGCCATTGGCTAGTATTAATCAACAGGCAAAATCTTTCTAAGAAGGAAACAGAGAGCAAAAAAGTACTGGAGCTCAGAGAAAGCTTTGGCCTACTTCTGTAGTTAGCAATGGCTTTTGAAGCTGTTGCTGTTGGTTGTTTAACATAGTAGAAGAAGTTTCTTTCTGGGACTACTCGAAGAGCTTTATATATCAGACTGAAGTGCTTTCTAAGCTGTGTGACCAGGTGTAAATAAGATCAAGATGAGGTCACTGCTTCAAGCTCAGTGGAGTCCCATCTCTTCAAAACCCTCTTGAATTACCTCCCCAAGTTATAGGTGGTTCCTGAGATCCCGTTTAGATATTCTGATGATACTACTGGTCAGCACCAAATACCAAGAAATTCTTTGAAGTACAGGAGAATAATCAGGAGAGTGAAAAATTCCTGGAAGAAACGAACTCTTGAATGGGTTACAAATCTGTTAATGTACCTACTTTTCTCAAGTATGATCTAGTTTAAGCTTTTTATTGTTCCTAATTTTACTAATAGAGCCTGTAAACATTTAACAAGAATGTTGTAAATCAGATTCACGGGTCTTTAAAGTGAAATATGAACATCGGTGCTGTTCATACATTCTAACTTATATTAGCCCCAAACTACCTACTTAGTATGTAGTACATCATAATATGCATTTTATATCCAGTATGCTAGGGAAATGTGCACTTTGGAGAGTTGATGTATTGGATGTGATGAGTAACAGTGAATGCCCCTTAACTTTTTATTTTTTATTATTTTTTACATTTTAATTAGAATTATTTTTTTTCTCTCTTGCAAGTAACTAAATGAAATCTTGAGATATGTGCTGAGGACCTGTTA